>JALIZH010015822.1:0-190000 GCA_030522465.1 Rhipicephalus appendiculatus | reverse complement strand
CAGTACACAGCACACTCCCTCTCGGAAAGAGGACATGCGAATCCCTGAATTCGCTCAAGGACCCCTGAGGGACGAGAGCAGACTCCTCCAAACCCTCGGCGGCGGAATGAGAGAAGCGCTGACAGTGAGTGATTAAGCAAACGGAAACTCGGATTAGGGCCTGATCCACGAAAGCGGGAGCGCCCACCTGAGCTACGCAATTAGCGAGATTGACGCGGGAGCCTTTAATCGGGAGGAGGAGGACGAGGCGCGCGTTAAACTGCGTAATTCCTGTCGTCCCTGTCAACTCGCACAGAGCGCACGATCAAAGCGCGCTGTCAGAATTAATAATATCATGGGTTTAACGTCCCAAAACCACCATATGATTATGAGAGACGCCGTAGTGGAGGGCTCCGGAAATTTCGACCATCTGGTGTTCTTTAACGCGCACTGACATCGCACAGTACACGGGCCTCTACCATATCGCCTCCATCGAAATGCGGCCGCCGCGGCCGGGATCGAACCCGCGACCTTCGGGTCAGCAGCCGAGCACCCTAACCGCTATACCACCGCGGCGGACCCTGTCAGAATTAAAGGACGCCAAACGAAGCGTACGTGCCCAAGGACTACGGTTACGTCACTGAGTCGAGCCTTGGCTCCAATAGAAAAAAAAACAAACAAATGGTTTTAAAATCGCATGATGAGTCCTTTTTCATTTTTTTTCTTTTTTTTTTGCCTTTCTTTTGAAGCAACCGAGCTCGATGAGCGAGTGCTGTGAGCATAGTTGGTAATGCATTACTTCGAGAACTTGAATATTAATTGTTGAATCTCGATCAGCGAGTGAACAGGCCAAGGTTCAAAACGGGAAAAGAGCGTTTGTTGCCCGAAGCTTACGGCCTAACCGTTACATCACGAATTAGACGATAGAGCATTAAGCGTTACTATTTAAGCACTTTGGTTATAACGTGTGCTATCGCGAAAGCAAGAACAGTAATTATCTGCTAGGGTTTTTACGATCCAGAACCACGATATGAATATGAGGGACGCCGTAGTGGAGGACTCCGGAAATTTCGACCATCTGGTCTTCTCTGACGTACACATTTTTAAATCTAAATACACGGCTTTCTAGCATTTAGCCTCCATCGAAATGCGGACACCGCAGCTGGGATTCGATCCCGCGACCTTTGGGTTATTCTGCTCTTTCTTTTCTTCTTTTCATCCGTCGCCCTTTCGTGCCATACAGGGGAGCCGACCGGACATTCATTTTGGTCACATACCCTGTCTTTTGACATCCTCCACCTCAGCTGTAGCAACAAAAACCCAGTTTTGGAACGTCTTCTATTCAACCCGTTACCTAATCACATTTGGACACAATCGCTGAAAACCAAATGCAAGAGAAAAATAAGATGCGAGGTTATAAGAAGGCGCCGCTGCTATATCAAATGACTGATTTGGGCAAATAGATTATCTAAAAGACGGGATTTGGGTAAGTTATCGGACATTATAATACCTCAGACGGGCACGTGGCACTTCTTTACAAATACTTATTGACAAAAATTTCTTTTTTAAACCATACTTTTACTCTTTCTTCTCTTTGATTTCTTCGTCTCGCCCGGCTCTTGGGCTCATTGCGCTTCTTTTACGTCATCACACTGCAGCGACTCTCACGAACCTCCATCCTTATTCTTCGTTACCCGATGTTCAGATGCCGGAGCGACGATGGAGACCTTTGTGGAACACGAGCATTTCGTGCTATTATAAAGATATCGAGGACTATTCTTGACGCAGTAAAGCCCACTTGCCATAGCCGACATCTGCGCGAATGCGCGTGGCGCTACCCGAGATGTTAGCGCACGTGCGGATATCTGCAGGCTATAGTCGATCCATCGGTGGGAAGAAAGCAGTCTCGCTCGTCTAAGCTATCGCATCCGGTTACCAAAAAAAAAAAAAAAGTCGAAATAGTATTTTTATTTTGTGAAGGAACTAGCAAAATGCCGGGTTCCTGATGAGGCGAAGAACGTTTTCTGCGAGCGATAAATCGCTTTTCCAACTATTTCGCAACTCGACATACGGCGAGCCGGCGGTCACGCGCAACAAGAACAAACAAACAAACAAACAACACAACAAGAAAACGCTGAACGCCTGCTTTTGAAGCCGCGGACAACCGGACCGATGTTCTTCTCATTACACCAACGAAAGACGCGAAAAGAACACCAAGAACTAAGCGCAAGAAAAGGAGGAAAATATAAAACCAAACCTTCACGGTAAGAGCTGCAGGCAGAAACAACGATACTGCTCTGCGTTTTTACTGGACTTGCTCTTTGCACACCACAAACATACACACGCCGGGCGAAGTACAGGGGGTGTTAGTAGAAATGGTAATGTAAATGTGAAGAAATAACAGCGGACGAAAAGATAACTTGCCGCTGGCGGGGACCGAACCTGCGACCTTCGAATAACGCGTCCCATCCTCTACCAACTACAGCGGCTTTTTCTCCTTCCTTCTCTCTCTCTCTCTCTCTATATATATATATATATATATACACACACATATATACTTTTTCTCCTTCCTTCTCTCTCTCTCTCTCTCTCTCTCTATATATATATATATATATATATATATATATATATATATATATATATATATATATATATATATATATATATATGTCACGGGGAGATGCCAAGCACGCAAACCCGACACGGTACAACACAGAAGTGCTGCGGAGCAGAATTGCGCAAGGAGGCACAATGAAAAGAAGACACAAAACAAACAAACGCTGCCAAACAAACGAATAAACAAAAGCACGACACCAAACAGCGACGCCACAAAAGAGTGCTCTGCGCGAAGACGACGACGACATGCTCGAGGATTTTCCAGCCAAGCGTAGTGCGACTGCGGGCCGGGCGAGGAAATGGTCGCGCCGCATTATAGTATACGAAGAAGAGATGCTTTGCCGCCGCTGCCGGCGGGCATCTTCTTCCAACTCGCCGAGATGATTGAAAGCGCGCTGCGGGGCGTCGCTAGAGGGAGAGCCGGAGAATAGAGAGCAGCCTTACTGCGCCAGCACGTTGTACGTCGAGGGTAATGCGCACTCTTAATATAATGTAATCTTGCCTCGCTCACTAACAGAACCTAGTTAAAACGAAAGTTGCTACATGCGCTGTGCTAGTCGCTGAAGGGCTCAGAGGGGTACTGACACGGAAGTTATCAACGCTTCTTTTTTTTCTTTTGCGTCAAATGAAAGGCCAAGCCTAAAGGATACGCCGCTAAGCGTGAGTTCAGCGTGAAAGCCTCATTACAGCATGTTTTTAAAACATACTTTCGGTTCCAACTGAACCTTGACGTCACGAGAATGTACGAACTTATCGTCACGTGCTCGCGTAAAATGTCGTGACGTTTCCACTGCCGCTCAAGCACCACAGCGTGGCTCCGTTGGTGACGCACAGGAGGCCATTTTGTATGTTTTGGTGACGCGCAAGCGGCCATTTTGTATGTTTTGGTGACGCAGAGGGGGGGCCATTCTCCGTGTATTGCAAACTGACGTCATCAGAAGTGGTCACGCTGGTGCGTGAAGTCACCAGAATCAACGCTACAGACTCACGTTACGATAGTGTCGATGTCAGCAGGTGCACCACGTGAATGTTTGCTTCAATGCGAAATTAAAATATCAGCATTCACTAAGCTTCACTACAGTAACCTAGAAGGTAGTTCACTGTAGCTTCACACTTGCTCCGAGCCTGTCCTTGTTTACAGGAGATTTGTATGACGAAATAAACTCGCAATGCTTCTTAGGTTGGCTACGGTGGGTGCCACAATGAATAACCTCAGCTTCGAAAATTAGTGCAACCGCCCTTTTAAAGGGACATTAAAGAGGGAAAACTGTTTTTCTGGCCGTAGTAAATCAGCCTCCCCATTGACCAAAAACACAAGAGCACGAAGTTATAGCAAATTTTATTATGTCTTGCCATTTTTTGGGCGTGTTGGTAAACAGAACTTGAAAACATATTCAGCGCTAGCAATACAAGGACATGAGAGAGATACCACGGTGCGCTAGCAACTGAACACGGACTTAACGAAGAACACAGAAAAGAGCCCGATGTACTAGAAATGAACTTTAGCATTGCCATTTTTTGTGTTCAGTTGCTAGCACACCGTGGTATCTCTCTCATGTCCTTGTATTGCTAGCGCTGAATATGTTTTCAAGTTTTATTATGTCAACGTGGAGCCTCTCATTTATAGCTCTCCGACTTTCGTTTTCTTTCGTTTCCGAGTTTCGCGTAACTGCAACTTGGGCATGGCTTAGTCGCGCAGCCAGGAACCAGACGAAGAGACCACAGAAAGACATGCACCCAACTATCAGAGCGAAGGAGCAGCCAGCGCCTTATTTGGGCGCGTGCATCTCCTCACATTTCGTCAAAAATATATAAATTATAGTTAAAAGCACTAAAACAACATCATTAGGATTGCTTGAACGATGACGCAATAACAACATTTCCAAATGCATTCGCACAGGGAAGCGAGCTGTGTGAAAACAGTGTGGGCAAGAACGCAAAAGCAGCGTACATGTAGACATTGCGATGCTTCAAAACGCGGCCACATCGCGCTACAGCAACCGCAGCCAGTACGTCGTCCAACACTTCACCGGCGTCTCTCACATTTCTAACGCACACAACAGATGTCGAGGCGGACCTGTCACAGCCAGTTCGACACAGTAGGCGAGGAGTGTACACACCTCGCTGTCAAATGCCACGCACTCAATGTCATAGCGGTGTTCCACTCCGAGGCGGGCAACAAGCGCGCGCCAAAAACGACATCGCCCCCCAGCGATCGACGTCTGATGTCGTCCCCCCTTCGGAAAGTGCTTTCGGGTTGCACTGGAAGCGTGTAGCTATACGCTGTATACACACGTCGGAAAAAAAAAAAAAAGAAACGCGAGAGCAGGGAAACGTCATGCTGTGAAAGATGGGACAGCGTTCGGAGGCGAATGATTTTTATGCAACTCAGCCCAACTGTGTGTACGTTGCGGACGGCACTCTGTCGAGTTACGTCACACGTCTGGCTTGTATGCTTGAGTATATGCCGCGCGTTTCAGCCGCACATAGAGGTTTCGACGACCGTGGGTGTTCTCTGTTTTACTGGTAACAAATACGCCCAGTAAAGAACTTATTTTTAATGCGAAAGTGTTTTAATCTGGGGTCCACAAAGACTTCACTGACGCATTTCCGTCACGGATATGACATTGGTAAGATGCACGCTAACGGATGAGAAAGAAAAAAAAGCCAGAAGAGAAAGTATGGACATGGTGTGGACATGTCCGAGTCAAGCCCTGCTCCGCAGCCCAGACCCCAACATCCAGCAAGACATCATCAGTCAAGCCCTTGCTGCTGCCGTGTCTCAAGGGATTCCGGCAGACGGCTAGGGGCGACGGGCAATGCCTGACGTGATTGACTGATCTTTTCAATAAATTTTTTTTTCTCGCTCTCTCTCCTTCGTTCACTCACTGTGTGTCCTTATAAAATACACCCGACAATGCCGTTTCCGTTTTCTACGTTATCAAGAGGCACAGCGTTAAAATGAAAACGAACCGAACGCGCCCAGCCTGTTGGTGAATCGCGAATGAACCGCGACGCCGCCTCCCCGAGCCACGTCATTTGGAAACGGCTCCAAGTTGGACGCGTTTTCGGGACAGCCGATGGCGCGGACGCAAATGAGCGAGCCGCGCCGTCCAGCGAAACTTGGAAAACCAATCGACGCGCACTCGCAAAATTAGTTTCCTGCAAAAGGGAGGGGGGGTGAGGCCGCAAGGGAGAAGAGTGCCCGCTCGGCGTTCCGCAGAGAGCGCGTCGGCTCTGCTGCAGTCGTTAACAGCGGGCCTTCGGTAACGACCTCTATGAAAGTGCCGAACGGACGCTGGCCGTGGGCTGCTTTTTTTTTTTTGTTTCGGCGGTGCGTGGACTTTGGGCGCAGAAGTTACGCGGACTGCATTACGAGCTAGCAAACCTGTGCACGTAACATCTCAAACATCTGGCGTCGTCATAGGCGTGCGCACAGGAAGGGGGGGGAGGGGGGTGCCGCCCCCCCTCCCTAATTATCTAAAGGGAAGCACCAATCCTGCCCCATACCTTTAACTCGCTCGGACCTTTCAAGTCACTTTTTCAATGCACAGAGTCATCGGTACGCATGTTTATTTGACGACAATGGCCACGAAAGAGCCCTGATGGTACATTCACTGACGCATTTCCGTCACGGATATGACGTTGGTAAAATGCGCACTAAAGGATGAGGGACAAAAAGCTGGTCACCTGCCACCTATACTTCAGAAAGCCAGGGACCCATTGAAGACCCTTTTAAGAAGCCCGTGAGCGCTTCATTTTCATTTTTGCATTAATGATGCAGCTTCTTTTCTGTCAGACTCAACCAATTGGAAGGCGAGGGAGGGGGGGCGCTGAGGTGACACTTGGTTCTCCTCATGAAGAACCCTCGCACGCCTATGAGCCAGGGCCTAGTGGGTTGTGTCGTAAGTTGGAAACGTAGGCGCGCCAAACTAGGTTCGATAACAAGGAAATGACTCTGACGACACATTTCAGTGTTGACCGGCCTACAAGCGCAAAGGGACGAGGACGAAGTTCAAAGCAAGTGAGAAATAGAGAGAGAGAGAAAGAAAGGAAGAAAATAGGAAGAAAAATCGAAATAAATAGAAATAAGGAAAAAAAACAGAAAAGCTAGAAAAGAGGCCGAGAAAGATAGCGGGGGGGAAGGGGGTGAAGAAAGAGAAAACCGAAGAGAAATAAAGGAGGCTGCCCAGCTCCGCACTTCCTTGAGGCTTAATTGACACCACTGTAGGGCGAAGCTGCCTTAATTTTTTTTTCTGATTAACGAAACGAATAAAATCAGTCGTAACGAGCAGCTTGAGAAAACGTGCGGTGGTGGAGAACGACGCGACACACTACGCGCTAATAGACGCCCTTTGCGTGTGATACATTCGAAGAGGGCACGGCATTAACAGACCGGGGGGGCGCATACATTATGTCAGAGAGCTTCCACAGCCGCGCAATCAATACACGAGGGACAGCTGCGTGACACCAGAACCGCGCCGAGTAACGAGAGGACACGAATCTTGAGTTAGCGTAACACGAATGCCTCGAAGTACGTATACGAGACCCGAAGCGAGGTTAACAGCGCCGGGTTTCAGCGGGAACGCGAAGGAGAGCTTCGGGCTATTAGGGAAGCAGGCCGTTTTTAATTACCGCAACTCTCCGCGCGCGACGACGGGTGGTGGTGCCCGAAATGGCGTAGCTAACGAGACGCGTCAGCTCAACCTCAACAAACTTATCGAAAGCTGCAGAACGCATCCGGGCATCTCCTCCACGTTAGCGACTTTGTTTAAGCGGTAAGTATGCTCTTGCAAGGTGTCGCTTCCCCTGCCAAGCCGAGGCAGTTTAGCAGGTAAAGTGTCCCACTGTTAAGCTAGAAGTCCCGGGTTCGATTACCGGCTACGGAGGCCGCATTTCGATGGGGGCGGAATGCGAAGCATGCACGTATGCTTCGACTTTGGGTGCACGTTAAAGGAGTGTTGACACGAATTTAAAAAAAAAAATTTTGTTTATTGCTCTAAGTGTGTGTGGATTGTTGCTCTAAGTGTGTTGGAAATAAAGTGGATTCTGATTCTGATATAAAGCTAATGGTGTCGAGAGAACTAAAACGAGTATGGTGGTGCCTGGGAATGCATCGAATTTACTTTTATTACCGCTACCTTTAAAAAACAGTTTCGGTTTCGATGTCGAGGGGGGCGGCTTCCCAGTGACGTGGCATAGCAGTGTGACGTCACGGCAAGACCGCAACTGGCGACGTACTATCGGCACATCTGTCATCAGTTCGTGGTGCACGTAAATAACGATGCGTGAATTGTCGTCCAGTGACCCTGACTGCGATTTCAGCGATTTACGCTGCATGCAGGACGCAAAGCACGCAAAACTCATGAAAACTGTCTTGACTCGTCGGGATAATATCCACTGCAGTGGAGCTGGCTTGCAAATGCTCAGCGAAGAAAACTTTAAAATCTAAATAAAATATTTCATACCTGTTTTCCGATTCCGGTGTGTGGAGAGCGATGACACTGCATACCAAGGAAACGAAAAATGTCCCTATTGCGATGTCTTCGAATCGTGTCAGTACTCCTTGAAGAACCGCAGCTGGTCGAAATTAAGCCGGAGTCGCTCACTACGGCGTGCCTCACGCATCGCGCTTTTGACTCGTAAATTACCAGCAATTATGATTATTACCACACAAATTCTCACAGCACGTTGCGAAGGTTCGTAGGACTCGTGATTGGAAGCACCCAGGTTAAGATTCTGGCGTCGCGCATTCAAGAGAGAGAGAGAGAAAGAAAGGCTTTTTTTTGGGACGTCTTTCTCTCAGGTAACAGTGTTCGTCATCTGGCTAGCTTCGTTTCCTTTCTCTGAACAGTCCTCTCAGTACTTTCCCATCAAAAATACTTTTTTTTTTCCCTTCAAAAGCTATATTCTATGGTACTACGCTACAGTACTGGACGCGCGACGATAACGCAAGGGGAGGCACGTGCGATAGATGACAATTGCTGTTGTGGGACGGAAATGCGCTTCCCTTATTTAGAATTTAAACGCATAATAAAAGAGCTTTAAATAATGCCCCGGAAGTGTGCATTGCGTTTTCTCGATCAGACACTAACGCCTTACTTCGACGCGTAATACGGTACTCCACTTCAGAGCACTGGAACAAACCTGAACGCCGGCACAAGCGGCTGCACAAATGGGTCCCAGAAATGAAGTTCCGTATGTCTCACAAGCTAAAGCGAAGCATCACATGCATGATTCACCGCATCCGTCTCGGTGTGGCATACACGAGACGTTATGCCCACTTGATCGGCTGGAGTGACACAGGTCCCGATTGTAGCCACTGTTAGTTACCCGAAACACTCGAACATATATTTTGCACCTGTCCGGCGTACGCAAGAGAACGTCAGAAAATGATCTCTTCGATTGGAGGATATCTTGGTAGAGCATTAACCGATCAGGTAGTGTTAGGTGCTTGGCCTGACGTCAGCAGCGCAAATGTGGTTATAGGAGCCGTCGTAGCATTCTTACAAGCAACTGGACTGGATGCACGTCTTTAGATTTGCCCCAGCGTAACAGGACTATATTCTCATCTCCCTGTCTAACCATCGTCATTCATCACTCTTTCGATCCCCCCCCTCCCCAGTGTAGAGTAGCAGGCCAGAGCAGACTATAGCTCAGGCCGACCTCTCTGCCTTTCTGTAAATAAATTTTCTCTCTCTCTCTCTTGTCTGTTTCCACCACCGGTGGAACCGCCTTTAATAACAAGCATTAATATTTAGACCACCTGAAATTGTTTCATACGCACTAAGATATCAATACAAGAACCTTCAATATTTTGCGACAGGTCAAAAGTAGATTACGGATATTGCGATACTGAGAGATAGAGGGGGGAGAAATATTTAATGAAAAGCTGGAGATGTTTGCCTGGCTATTCGCCTGACATGCTACTCTAGGCGCTGGGTGATGATTGTCATATATACACTGATAAACTGATAACACATATAGCCACGCACACGTAGACTATATACACTGTTTACAAAATCTCGTTCAGGCTCGTGGCCCGCAAGAAAGTACAAAGCGCGTTCGTGGCGCGTAACGCGCAGGTTGGGCGATATTCGCAGACACACCGGGTTCTGCGTAGATATGTGGCCAAGGGCTCTCCCGGACGTCCAGAAGCCCAGCCACATTTAAATACACTATTCAAATCCATTCTTCATTCCAGCTGGAATGCCAAGTTTGATCCATCCATTATATGCGGTAACACGCGCAACATCAGTTGAAGGAGAGATGACTCGAGAGCGCACCTGCTCTAAGTAAAGAAAAAAAAAAAGCGGTATCAGGAAAGGGTCTGAGAAAAAATCACAATTTGAAAGAAAATGTAGGGGCGTTGCGTGAAAGAAAACACGCTCAAGCTCCTCTGATATCTGCGTACCACGAGCGGTAAATGGTGCGTATGAATAGCTCGCCGTTATATCGCCGGCACAAGCACGGCGCGTGGCTGTGCTGGCTAGCGCAGCGGGCTGCGGAGCGAGGGGATCGCTGGTTCGAATCCCCGGTCAGCTGCTTCATAATTTTCTACTGGATTTATTTTTCTTTATGCCAGTACATATACGTATCCGGGACATGACGGCGACGGCAAAAATCAATCGAGAGTGTCCATATAATTGCTATCTCAATAAAAAAAAAAGAAAGCCTTTTACGTTCTGAATGCGCGCAAGGCATGGGATAGGCAATCTAGCGCAGCCTCAGGCTCACATGTACCGAAAAAAAGAAAAAAAGAAAACGTGAGCGCCGATATATGTCCAAGACAGCACGCGCCGACCCGTACATAGGCTCCACTTCCCGAATACCGTGCAACACTGTGACAGCAAAAAAACTAACGTGAGCCAATCAGACTCGTCTTCAAGACGCTTATGGGTTCCAAAGTGCCTGACGTTGGTTCTATACTAAGTGGCCATTGTCCCCCGCATCCCAAAGCCGGCCAATCGGAGAAACTTCGCCGAACTGACAAACAGCCCTGATTACGGTCTCCTGGAGGTTCTAGTCCGCTGGAACCCGGAGCGTAGGTGCCTTCCGAAAATGCTGCACCGTTTAGTAAGGGCACAAACGAACCAGCCCGCTCGATTAGGTCCTGCGTGCTCTAAGTGGCGCCCTCTTGCGCTTGGCAGAGAGTAATTGAACGCGCAGCAGGACATGGGCAATCATTAGCGCGGTCCTGCACCGAACCGTTCGTGAAAAGGGAACACGGAATGCGCCTATGAAACCTAAATGAGATGCAGCCGAACGGCTGTACAAGCGAACGCTTGCAAGCGCGGCTTTGCTGTAAGTTAGCTACAGGCAACGAGAACACGAACAAAACTTCGAAACCCACGCAATGCTTGGCCGAAAACAACATTGCGTGTGTATCAGTGGCGTAGACAGGGGATGGCACACCGGACCTGTGCCCCCCCCCTTTCCCCGAAATCTTTTTTTCGCCATGGTATAAAGTGCGCAAAATGACCATTTACCTACCCCCCCCCCCCTTAAGATGAAGGTGGTACCCCCCCCCCCCCCCCCCGAAAAAAAAATTCTGCCTACGCCCCTGGTGTGTATGTGTGCGTTTTATAAACTAGAATTTTATTGCGGTGAATTACTCCATGCAATTGTAGCACTCTTGCTGAGCACTCTGAAAATCGCGACGATAAAATTGACTAATAATTATATGTGGGGTTTAACATCCCAAAACCACGACATGATTATGAGAAACGCCTTAGTGGAGGGCTCCGGAAATTTCGATCAGCTGGTGCTTTTCAAGATGCACTGACATCGCACAGTACACGGGCATCTACCATTTCGCCTCCATCGACATGCGACCGCCACGGCCGGTGTCGAACCCGCGACCTTCGGTTCTGCGCGGCACCCAAACGGCTTGCTTGGAACCCTGACGACTCACGGGCATGGCGGGCAACTATAATATACTGTTCTCTGCAACTCTGTGTTGCAGTTGTGACCTTATGATCTAGCTTCATTGAAAACAAACAAACAAACAAACGAACAAACAAACAGACAAACAAACAAACAAGCCGGATCGAAGGAATAAAAAGACTCGCGCCCCGACCACTCACACTTCTTTTCTTGCTATGCATATATCATAGACTTTTTTTGCAACAACTTTCGATTACAGAAAAGGATATTAAGAATAATGTAGCGGGTCGGAAATTTTTCTGCATGATGTCTTCGAATGCAATGCACAACTGTATGTCCGAATTTGCCCAAAATTATGTAAGTATTTAAATTATTATGCAACGATTTGCACTAATTAGCCAAGCGCTGATAGCAAAATATATTTACCAGCATCATCGAGGATACGACGGTAACGCTGGTCGCATCATCTCACTCCGCAGCCCAATCTTTTTATTTGCTTGGCCCGAGTAGGCAGTGTGCATGACGCAAATGCTAATTACATTATTGTTGACTGCTGTGTTCGCTCACTCCTGACATTCGTTATAGTGAGGCATAAAATAATTGAAATAAAGCTTGAGCCCCCACCATAGGAACATAGCAGTCTGCTGAATACAGACACAAACTATGTGTTTGCAATAGGCAAGCACGGTAGTCCACATTACTGCCATTATCATTTTCGTCATCTCTCAAAGGCTCGTTTCGCGTGGCAGGTCGAGCTAGAAATGGAAATGGGCCCGCATCGAAACGGCTCGATTGCTCCAACATGGCAACGCTCGGTCTATATAACCCGAGCCAGACGCCAAACAAATCTATCCTTCGTTTCTAATATACGCATAGGCGTGCGCACAATGGGGACAGCCCCCCCCCCCCTAGTCGCCTATAAGGGGGGGGGGGGGGGCGCAAAGTCTGTTCCATACATTGACTTAATAGGGAGGGGGGGGCGCAGTCTGTCCCATATACTGACTTAATAGGGAAGCGGAGGCGCTGTGACGAACCTTCACCCCCTCCCCCTCCCCTGAAAGGAAACCCTGCGCACGCCTATGAATATACGGGAAGACACGCGGCAACGATAAAATGCAAAGCGCAGCAGTCCGCGCAATTGATCGCACGGAGGGAAAGGAAGAGGGGAGAGTATATATATCACGCGGCGTTCATTTCATCCGGGGTGCCCGAAATTAGGGATTCTGGATGACGGCGCCCGCACGTCCGTGCTAGATTGGCCCCGCGGCTGCAGATTGCAGTTATAGCAGCGGCGGCGGGGACGGCGCACGCTTCGCCCACACGATCGCGGCGGCCGAGCGAAATTGGGGAATGGGAGATGGAGCGGATTACCGCGTTTAAACGGGAAGCATCGGTCGAGATTAAGGATTTAAGGGAACGAGCCGCACTCGCGCCGCCGCTCGTGATTGCCCCCCCCCCCCCCCCCCCCACTGAGTTACAGGAACGGGAACCATCGGGAAAGGGCCTCGCATCTTACTTTACTCATTGGAGCAACGGTAAGAAGGAAGAGAAGAAAAAAAGTACGGGGTCTTTTACGCACTTAAAGGGCCCCCAGAGAGCCCTTGAAGTTACGAAGAACGAGGGTGTTTTTCTCTCCGGGTCTTTCTCGTCTTTTCGGCACAGTTCGTCACGCCAGCAGTCTGCTCTCGTGACGTCATGACAGAAAAAAAAAAAAAAAGCTTTCTATCGATCCATACTCGATGGAGATCAGCCGTGATTTGTCTCCTTCCGTGATTCGCCATGCAAACGCACACCCGTTTCTGCCTTGTCTTTCGAGACTATACCACGCGCGATGAAGTGATTTTCGCTTCGTTCTGTGCCCTTTCGAGTGAGCAAAACGGAGATTAAATAGTGTAGTTTTATTTTTTGCTTCTTTTGTTCATGATGATCTGGATGACGCGAAAGCTGTTTTTTCTTTTCTTTTTCTTTTTTTTTTCTTTTTTTTGCGCGACGCTGAAAAAGATATCGCGTCAAGAAATACTTATAAGCAAAAAAGAAATGACTGAACCAACCATTTCAAAATTTTTAGTGTCGAAAAGAATTAACGCCCACATATATATCCCGGATAGCATTGGGACGGCGCCTTCGTTGAGCACGTAATTGAAAACGGGCCGCACGGCGTAACTCCCCTATGTGCTGGTTATGCCGCAGAGCCAAGCGACCGTGCGGGAAAAACCGCACCCAGGGGAGTTATCGGGCCAATTTACGACACCGCACGTTCGCCGTACGCACTACACGGCCCCGAAAGTGCGCCGCCCCGACGTAGCACAAGGCATTTTCCTAAGTGAAGGGGCGTAACCGCTACAGCTACACT
Organism: Rhipicephalus appendiculatus; assembly: GCA_030522465.1. Lineage (NCBI taxonomy): Eukaryota > Metazoa > Arthropoda > Arachnida > Ixodida > Ixodidae > Rhipicephalus > Rhipicephalus appendiculatus. Next base: position 176,166 of record JALIZH010015822.1, on the reverse strand, counting down.
GGTAACATGTCCCATACACACTTTGACACGGTAATAAAGTTGGCCTCAGCGCGCGTCACGGTCCCAAGCATGAAAATAACATTTGAAAAATAGAAACTAAGTATCTGTAGCTCACCGAAAAGAAACTTGAATTCTTTTTACAGATCTTTATATTTAATCTTACCAAGCATTCCATGTGCAAGGACCTTCGAAGTGAAATGAAAAATCCACACATATTCACGAAGTGAATGCTGATGATGGCGCGAAGCAGTGTGCATCCGATCATGAATCGTGGCCTTCCATTTTTGTTCTAGCTGACAGCCTTTTATTTTGTTCTTGGCAACCTTTTGTTCTGTCATTTGCTTTATTGATGAATGATTAAATGTCGGTGCGTTTACGGCGTTGTGGCCTTTTATTTTGTTTGTTCTGGTTAACAGCCTTTTGCTAACCTTTCTGTTGTTCACAAATGTTTCGGTTTGTTCACATGCACCTGCGCTACGTCTGCTGTAGACGCCGGACGGTGGTTTATGGACGGAGGGACACTGTGGGGTCTTAAGATGCTTCGCCCCTAAAAGGGGCGGATGGGCGCTAGGTTGTCTTTGGAAAGCTTTTCTACTGCATTTTGTTCTTTATTTATTTGTTTCTACATGATGCAAATAGCTATGGCAGGAGTAAACACACATGTACACTGCAGACAGAATATAGCTCATGGGCAAAGAGCGAACAGTTGCGGGCACTGCAGTTGAACGTTCCATTGTTGAGGCAAAATATCTATATTTGTACAACTTAGTTTTACATGTAAGTGGCACCGGTTAAGACAGTGCGAGCTACGAGCCCAAGGAAGGCTGAGCAAAGTTAAAGAATTTACTTAAGCGAGTTCAGTGTGCTTTAAGCTGTCATTCCGAAGACGGCGTTCTACAGAAAGCTTGTGTAATAAACTTTAGGTGTACGACCAGCGTTTGTCCCGTGTGTTTTTTTTGTCTACGTGCTCTCGCCCTTATCTTGCTGCAACGTTGACGCTGTCACCTGCAGCTCAGTGGTCAGCACGCTTATTACGTTAATATAGTTGCAGTAACAAAAAACCGCCAGGCCTGCGCGGAACTCGCAGCACAGCCACAGCGAAAGCTGGGAGAGCGGCCTTTCTAGGGCCTTGTTTAAACATTATTGGGGCAACTACAACAACCGCACTTGCATGGTACCCACTACGCCATAAATCACCATAGTTTTTGTGTAGTGGGGAAGCGTCTACTATGCCATTATTCTTCATTCTTCAGAAAAGCGTGGTACCCGCTACACTCTTGTAACGCAATATGTGCACTTTGTTGATGCTGTGGCTGACGACGATGAAGAATTTTGCCTCAGGCTTTTGTAATGGGTTGGAGCATTGAACGACCAACTCGTTACGCAATTCGATTTGCGCGACGCCTGGTTCTCACTGTACTGTTCTAAAACGCTTAACAACACGCGTTAACGCGACTCCTTACCCGACATGAAGCCTGCCTAGGGTCAGTTTGCACCGCAGTTTCAAGCAGCGGCATAGCTCAGTGGTACAGTGCTGAGCTGCCACGCAGAAGACCCGGGTTCGAATCCCATTCGGTCATAGGTGTTTTTTATTTATTTAGTTTTTTTCTTATTTCGTGCGATATTGGTTACGGACACCGGCGGCGGCGGCGGCGGACAACTACGGCGCAGAAACGACCCTTGTTGTGATCTCATAACAGCTTTCGCTGTAATAAAAAGGGGTCCGAGATCGTGTGGCGTATTGTCAAGAAGGCGCTGGTATGCGCATGCGCTAGCCAATTTCGCCGAGAGTCATTCACTCTGCCAAACTCACGTTCCACCCACACTCAAAGCAAGGCGACCGCGTCCACGACGGGAAAACTCACCTGCGAAAGAGAAAAGACATAACAGCGAGTCAGAAACACGAGAGATTACTGGGAAAAAAAAACTCTCCAACAAGCACACCCAGCAACTGAAATACACTGAGGACATCAACGCCTTCGAAGGCTGTACGCGGAGATATGCACACAGAGCATGCCTCGGCAGTTGAACACACCCCCACTAGAGCAATATTTCATTTTCCGTCGCTTCGACCAAATCTTCTTTCAGACAGCTGCTATTTCGGAATTAAACCTGCAGGTTCTTTCAAGACGACGGCACATAGAATCTCTGAAGCTTTTGTTTTCCTATAAAAACGCCCTTTGTTACCTTTCTGATCCCTCCCTTTTAATGCCTGCTTGCCTTACATCAACTAGAGATTGTCATGCCTCAAACATTGAACCATTCCATCCCCACACTAATACTTTCAAATAGTTTTTTTTTTTTGCCCCGCACGATTGAACGTTGGAATATGTTATCTGCCGACAACGCGTGGTTTGTAGACTCTGCGCAGCGCCCACTCCCTATGGAGAGAGAGGGCACGCAGCTTCGTGTGCCCTCTCCCTCCATAGGGAGAGGGCGCGGCGCCGCGTCTACACGCCACGCGCTGACGCGCTGCAACGCGTACGTGTGGTCAGGCCTTTAGTGATGCATGTTAAATGTACCACGATCCGAAAAAAAGTTATCTGGGCGAGTTGCCCAATAGATACGGTAACATGATGATGACCAGATTTTTATAGTGGATGATACAGGTCTTGCAGATTAAAACAGCGACGTGCCGATAACAATGGTACGGTAATTCCATCACTGCCAAAATACTATATTCTACATCAGCTACATACCACTGCCGAAAAGCGAGAGCCAGAAAAAAGCCGTTTTACATGCGTAGCGCTCCTCGGCAACCGGAAGAAGGACCTCATTACGCGCGGCCAGACGAAAGCCAATACTGAACAAGCGACGGTGTTCTCTGTTCAAAGCCCACATCCGAAAGGCACCACCAAAATTCTGCATCAACATACCAATGGAGAGCACACAGTAGCCTCATTACCGCTCCTTATACGCCGCACATTAATGGCAAATTGGTGAATTTAGATTGTCCAAGCAACACAACGTCCCGAAGCCCTCCGTAATAAGCGAAAATTCGAGCGTAAAGAACAAAAAAAAAAAATCGCGACAATGCAGGAAATAAACATCACTGGAATTCGAAGAAGTTGGGACATTCTTCCGCGCGGAACAATGAATTTTCTAGACTGATTCGCATTCCGAAAATTCATCCCGTTTCCTCGTTCTGAATTTCTATTGAAGCAGTATACCCTTCCCCCCCCCTCTTCACGAAATAATATAAAATAACATAAAATAAAATAAACTATCGAATCAGCCTTAAGTGAGTGCACGGTACGACTTTCAGGAACTTCTGACTCTCGGAATAATTCGCACACGCAAAAATGTCGAGCCAAGTATAAGACGGGGGGGTTTTTTTATTGCCGCCTTCGCGAGTCGCCTCGGTCTCAGCCACGTCCTTCGCGGTGCCACCCCAAAAAAGCTCAACTTTCCCGGTTCTAAATTGCGAAGTCGTGGCTTCAAAGGGAGCCGCACCGGGGATGGTTTGAATCTGGCTGCCTTCTACGACGGCGCAAGAAAAACAAAAGGTCATAAACAAAACAAAAGGCAATAAACAAAATAAAAGGCACGACTGAAATCGATGCATAAGGCATGACGTGAAAAAGAAGAAGAAGATGAAGAGATGGATTTAAAAAAAGCCTCGAAAGAAAGTTCTCCGCGGACATTCAGCGATGTTCACAGAGGGTGCATTTCGCGCCCTATTAACGCACAGATCGGAGAGCCGTCCCTCCTTTCTCGCTTTAAGTTCATCCTCCCGAAAATCCCCGAGCGCTTCCCCATTTGCTCCCTTCGACGGTCCGCACCGTCTTTTTTTAAATTTTTTTTATTATCTTTTTTTTTTTCAGGGATGCGCAGCCTTCTTCGAACCATTCAAGCTCCTCGCCCTTCTTTCCTACGCGGTGGGCAGTTTAATTATTTTTAATGATGCCGCTATTAAGGGAGCCGCGAATCGACGCAGGCCAGGGATGCCAGAGCTAGGAGCACGCTACGCGATTCACGCGACGAAGAAAAAAAAAGTAATGCGATAATAAACGACCCACGAAAGTCTGCCCTGGCGGGTAACGTTAACACAGAACAAAAAGGGGCTGCCGTCAAAGAAAAGAACCTCCTTTGGGGAGTTGTGTAATTGATGCGAAAGCATAGGGTTTCATTGTAGGGTGCATAGAGTTTCATAATAACACACTGTAGTCGGATACAGCTTTCGAAGTGCGCGGAATTTCATCTTCACTGGCGGATGCACACAATGCCTGAACCAATGGGCGCGAAGTCCGGACTGACGTCACGAATCGGACAGCCAGTGACCACGCCTTTGGAGAAGAGTGTCGAGTGCATGAGCTGGACTATTGCTTTAGTCGCGGAGGCGATCGGCTGCTATGCTACGGCCGTACGGTCTCCGGAATTTTTAAGTTGTGTCTCACTACAGAGAGAAATTTGGCGCTGGTGTCCATCGAAGCTGCTACGCATGGCGCTTCAGCCAGCCTGTGATTGGTGGGTAGCTACATGGATTTCATGGTAGGACTTTGCGCGAAACAAACGGGGACGAAGAAAGGATAAACACGGACAAGCGCAATGTTTGTTTCGAGCAAAGTACTACCATGGTCCTTCAATACTTTGTTTCATGACCAGAAAGTATTGAAGGACCATGGTACCATGGTCCTTCAATACTATTGAAGGACCATGGTACTACCATGAATTCGTCCCAACTAGGCCGGCTAGCAGTTTTGCTTCAGTACATGGATTTGCCTAAGCTTCGTCCTTGCGGCTACGTTAGGCTCCGTGTGGCCTGCAGCCGCTCTGTCCCAACACGAAGTTCACCAAGAGTCAAGCAGTTCCACTCCACAACCTCCACCCCTTTTAGGCTCACGAATTAGAATCGGCTCGCTGGGGTTCACAAGGAGCCGTTATATGATACGAAATAAAAGTCAGAACACGACAATAAACAGAACCGCGAGTGCGTTCAGATCCACAAGCACGAAGACTAGACAAATCCGTGTGCCACCCATCATTCCCATGGTGGCTGAACGATCACAGCGCCAGAGTTCCCTCTAGTAAATATCGTAGGAAACATAATGGCTGCCCACAAGTGTTGAAGATTGGGCTAGTTGGTTCGTCGTACTTGAACTCGTATAGTGCATTGCGGAAAAGAAGAAACGGCCGATCAGATGGACACAAGAGGACAGAGCGATCTGTCCTCTTGTGTCGGTCTGCTCAGCCGTTTCTTCTTTACATCTGTGGCTGCCACGTCGCCCAGCTGCTATCAAAGAAAGAAAAAGAAAGCTCCTTTGGGAGTTGCGTGAGCGATGCGAAAGCGTATAGCTTCAATGTATCCATCGCGGCTTTCTCGATAACTCTTTCTCGAGGGTGCATCGGTATGGCGTCTTTCATCCTCTTTCCAATCGATCGTCAGCGTACTGTAGTGGCTCCCTTGGAAGCCGTATCCCGAGATTACCGAAATGCGTGGGGTACTGGCTGTTATTCCACGACCACGAAATTCAAGTAAGCATTCACAGAATGTTTTTCTTTTACATCTTTTTTTTCTTCCACCACAGGTAGGTAAGTACAACGCATTGATATGCTTCAGATAGATTCACATTCCGCAAGCGTGGATGCGTAGCCAACGGTTTCGTCAGAAAAGGGGTCACTCCATGCTACGGGAATATAAAACAAACAAACAAACAAAAAACAATAAGAACTGAATGAAATCGATCAATCAGAAATCACCCTGAACTTGAAATGAGCAAAGAACGAACGAAAGTGAAAGCCAAAATAGCAGAAATGCGGATGAATTTCTGCGGACGAAATCGGAAATGTTCATAAATTACTGCCCCTGCCAGCTTTCCCGTAAAGAAGAATGCGATGTGACACAAAAATGCATTCCGGTAGCAAGAAAATTACATATGACAGCATCATGCGACGACACGTTATGTAACGTCATGACTACGTCACAAATTTTGGCGACTTGTGACATGGCCATTATAACGTGAACACTTCCATTTTTTTTTTTTACTTACTCATCAGGTTATCAAACAAGACAAACGCATGCTTTAACCATTGTTCCCTTTAACACAAAAAACAACTGCTTTTAATATTCTTTTTTTTCCTAGGACAATAACAAACTGGAATAATCTTAACACCGATAATGTTACTCTAAAGACTTTAGCAATGTTTGAAAAATATCTGAAGATATTATGAATTTGTGTTTGTGTTAATTTTATATTGTTCGTTAGCAGTGTTTATTGAATTCTTACAAATGTTTGAAGAATGCCTGCAATTGCTATGAGCTTGTATGTGCTAAAGAGTTTGTACATTTTCATGTATATCCACCCTGCCAAGATATGGTACCAGAGCGCAGCACCTCTAAGTAAATAAAGAAATTATTAAATAAATAAATAAAATTCTTATAGCGTCATATCATCACTTGATGATTTTTGGCATCACTACCGTTGACGCCGACGGAGCGGGACGCGGACGGTAAGTTTTCACGTTTGATGATGCACCTAACTCTCCCACCTTAATAATACAAAATAAATAAGGGGGGGAAGGTGCGAGAAGCCTCAATATTGCGTTCAAAGTAAAAGCACCAACGCAGCAAAAGATACGGCTCGTTCTCCTGCGGTGCATCTCTCTCTCGGCGTGCCTCTCTCGCCCTCAGCGGCGTTGTGCAGCGCGTCTCAATATTAACGAAGCAGGGCGACATCCGAAGCGGCGATGACGGGGACGCGTGAACGGAGCCCGCTGCGCTGATCGAGGCACGCACAATGAAGCCACGCATCGCGAAACACGCCGGGAAACAAGATAACCCGGCGGACGATGAAAGGCGCGCGCCGCTCGGTGGAAAGAAGAGAGCGCGATTAAAAGTGTCTTTTGTGTCCGTTATACCGGGCTCACACGCTGAGAGATGGAGGCATCTAGGGAGGGAGGTCTCATCATCTCGCGACTGAGACCGCGCAGCTTCGTTACGACAGGGACGGAAGCCATGGCGAAAATGAGAGCCGGTGGGTAGGGAAAGACAGGGAGGACAGGGAAAGGACAAAAAAAAGAAGAAAGGGACAGGGAAACGAAGGAGAGTGACCGGGAGGACAGGGAAAGGGGGGGACTGGTAAAGACAGGGATAGGGAGGACTGAGAAAGGACAGGGACAGGGAAAGGAACGAGAGGGACAGGGAAAGGGAGGACTGGGAAAGGAAGGACAGGAACAGGGAGCAGAGGGAAAGGGAGGGTCAGGGAAAGAACAAATAAAGGGGCGACAGAGAAAGAATAGAGAGGGATTGGCAGGACAGGGAAAGGGAGGGCTGTGAAAGGACAGGGAGGACAGGAACAAGGAGGACTGGGAAAGGGAGGGTCAGGGACAAGGAAGACAGAAAAAGGGAGGACTGGTAGGGACAGGGAGGACTGGGACAGGAAGGACAGGGAAAGGGAGGGACAGGCAAAGGGAGGACAAGCAAGAAGGTGAGAGTTGCGCGGGAAAAAAATGAAAACATCGTACAAGGTGGAGAGCCGTGGGCGAGCGCCAAACGAGGAATGTAAACGGATACAAAAGGAGCAGTAAAGGAGAAAGCAGCGCCGGAAATAAATGGACAAGGGGCTGGATTCCTGACCAGACAGGCGCGTCACTGCAGGTGAAGGCGAGGACACTTTCTTCTACGTTATATAACGGTGTTGTTCGATATGCGTGATTGCGTCTTTTTACGTGCATGTGTTCGCGTGTTTATTTTTCGATGCACTGCTGTTTGTACGTTCATTCGTTGTGTTGTATGCTCGATCGATTCAAGAGTTAGAGTAGCCGGTTTCTTATCATTGCGCCAACATCTCTTTTACATCATATTGCAGCGCGTAAATGAAATTGTCAAGAAGAGCCGTGACTTGACGGCCGTCAACGTCAACGACGAGGTCAGCATTGACGACGTCGGTTACGTCGACAGGCGCAGTGTTCTGGCGCTACCGCCGGATCTCGTAAAGTGCATTGCCGGGTGCCTATCCGGCTTCTCACGTTTACGGCTACGGCATCCGGTGCAACGCTAACGCAAAGAAGTTTTCGGACAGACTAAAACTCTCTTACGTTGCCTTCAAGAACTGCAGGAGGGTTCGCGTGGCCTTTAAGCTGACGAGCTGTGAGGCCAGGCTTCCTGAGACCTTTTTTAGATGCGAAGCAGCTCTCTGACTAGCCTGTGTAACGCGGTCCCTCCGTGCGTCCGCACGAACGCGCCGCAACGCGCTCCCCTCGCCGCAGGTGTTGGAGCGGTGGGTAGTAGGTCACGCCTCAGCTGCGCGTTGACGTCACGCTCCCCTCGCAGTGAGCACTGAGGTCACTCTCTCCCTCGCCTGCCGCGCGCTCGCCGCAGCTGCCGCCTGACGCGCAACGACAAGACCTACGCCAGCCATCGCTTCAAACGAATCTTCCAGCGCTCACCGCAGCACCCGCGTTAGCGCCGTTCAACCCGTGACGCCACCCGTGCGCAACGCTGCTGCTTCGCATCCCATCAGGGTTCCCTTTGGGAAGATGGTGTAAATTTTCTTCCGTGAAAGGCCGTGAACAGAAAACGAAGCACCGGAAAGAAGACAGAGTGAACTTGGAGAAAAGAAAGTAACAGCGCAAAAGCAACGAGGACGACGAAGAAACGAAGACCTCGGGACAAGCGCTAGTGACCTTGGGGAACGCATTCGTCGAAAGAAGAAGGAATACGCGGGGGGGGGGGGGGGGGGATACGCTGAGAGATTACGGGAGGAAGAAGCACTGCGACAAAGTCGCGGGAGAGCAACGGTCGCGCGGGACCTCATAAATCGGCCGAACGACACGAAGAGGTTAGGCCTAAAGTTGCGCGCGCTCCTTTTTTTCGAGCAACAAGGCGGCAACAAAGAGCGCATGCAGTTCTCCCTCCCGCGAGGCGACCAATTAACGGCGCCTCGCGGACGGAGCCAGCGCGGCGGCACTAATTCTTCTTCGCGACGTTCGAATCGATACGCTCGCTATAAAACTCGCGGCGAGACCTTTTCGGGTCGCGGTCGAGCGCGACTGAGCGTCGTGAATGGCTGTTTGTGCGGCGACGAGAAAGAGATAAATGCGCGCAGAGTACATCTCGCAGCGGTATATGCGGCCGAAATCATAGGCGTGCGTCGGATTCCCCTTCAGAGGATGGTGGGGGGGCAAACCCTTTTTATTAAATCAAATTATGGGACAGCCTTTGCCCCCCTCCCTGCCCTAGGAGACTGCCCCCCCCCCCTGCCTCCCCCGTGTACAAGCCTGTGGTCGAGCTCTCAAAGAATTATGCCCGGTCTGCGAAGCGGCGAGCACTCTTTAAAGCCGATATTGACTTACTCGTGAATTGCCTCGCTGAAAGGCAGCTGTATACTGTATATCGAAAAATATCCTCAACAGGGGTGCTTATTAAGGCGGGGGCCTTATATGCCTAATGAAACGCGATCATTAAATAATATCTGCGGTTTTAGGTGCCAAAAGCACGATATCATTATACAAGAGACGCCGTGGCGGAGGGCTCCGGAAATTTCGACCACCTGGTGTTGTGACATCGCCTAGTGCAAGGCCCTCTATTGCATTTCGCGACCACCGCTTCCGTAATCGAACCCGCGACCTTCGGGTCAGCAGCCGATTATGAAACGCGAAAATTGAGCCTCAGCGTCGACGCGAGTGACGCGTAAGATCATCACGTGATGACGTCACGATATGACGTCATCGTGAAGTCACATCGCCAAATTACGTGACGTCACATAAGCAGACGTCACACAGTGTTGTCGCTTGGTCAAAGGTGCGCCAATCACGGAGGCAGTGCAAAACCAGGCGAGGTGCAGAAAGCAAGCAGTGACTACGATCACGGAGGCAGTGCAATAACCACGTTGGTTGCTGAAAGCTATCGGAGGGAGAGGGTGGAGCTTGAATCATCGACTAAAAAAAAAAAAGGAAGAAGAAGAACGTGATGGCTTTCGTTTTGGAGTTTTCTTAGGCGAAACTCCAAAACTCCTATGTTTCCAAGTGATGCACCGTTTTTACAAAGATGGAACTTTTTCTTCCTTTTTTTTTTTTTAATTTGTATGTAAATGTAACTGTCGCTGTGCTGCCGTGAGCCCTTGTAACGGAGGCGGCGGGCTCGTCAAGCTGTCGGAAGGCAGCTTTTATTCGCCGCTCCACTGTCTGTTTGTGAAATGGAAAAAAATAAAGTTGATTGTTTGATTGTTTGATTGATTGATTGATTCATTGATTACATAAGGTACCCGTTTAGTTTATCAACAGGGTCAAAGCGAGCGGGAAATGACGTCTACGTTGGCCCCTAAAAAACAAATCCAGAGCACAGCTACACGCAGGAGCGGTGCCTAAACAGCGACTCGCGAATCGATCACGTGGGCGCAGCAAGATGGGTTTCGCGAGACCCCACGATGAGGCCGCCATATTGAATTCCGCGTACGCTACGCCCAAAATTGCGAGCGACCTGATTTGCCGCGCCTGATTGGTTCGTCGAGCCAAGAGCAACGCAATAACACCACATGACGGAATTTTCGTGTAGGCGTATAGCGCTCAGATATCGAACTGATACGAGGGTATGACAAAATGTAAGCCTATAGCATTGGAAAGAAGATTATGCACCCTAATTAGATTTCCCGAGCAGCCAAAGGGAAACAACAAGATATTAATAAACCCCGGATGCTTCGGAGCAGCGTGCGTCTGTGTCGATACCAACAAGCTCGACAACAGTGAATAAGATGCGGTGCTAACAACTCCGCTGCCAAAGTCAAATTTGACAAAATTTCGTCCGGAGGCTTAGACGCCTACAAGACCATCAACAGAGCCAACTATTAGGTCATTAATTAGTTCCAAGCTACGATCCTCGCTGCACCCTTCGACGTCAACTGATTCGCGCGAGGCCATGCTGATAGATTAGTACGGCCAAAGTGCACGCGGTATATCGTTCCGTTGCCCCTTTACAAAGGATAAAGTTGCCCTGACTACGTCCTCGCCAGATGTTAGTTGCGTGCAGTAAAGCTGGAAGTGCGGTAACTCGAAGAGCGAGAAAGAGCGCTCACAAAAAGCGTGTAGGGAAGGGTGTTTCAGCTCCACTAACGTGAAACCTGGGGAGAGGCGAAGCATGCAGTGTCTCGAGAGAGATTTCTTTTATATGTACGTATTTACGAGCTCAACCGTTATCCGAAGTACACTTGAAAACAGGTATAGGGTCCGTGAATACCGGTGTACACGTTGTGAAAGAGTACAGCAGATAAGGCTGGTTCACACCGGCGACTAGCACCGGTCGCGCGACCAAGTTAGTCGCTTTGCGACTGGTCGCAAACAGTCGCAAACAGTCGCTTCGGTCGCAAAGCGACTGCTTTTGCTCAGTCGCTCGCTGCGCGACTTTTCAGTCGCGCGACTGCAGTCGCAGGACGGCTGGAACCAATCAGCGAAGCCCAGAAGTGACGTCAGAATTTGTTTACAACCGGGCTCGTCCCTTTTTCTTTTCTGTTTTTTTTTTTTTTATTGCACTCCCTTGGTTCGCTGATAACGAGATCCGGACGTGACTCTCTGGGTTTGCGACTTCCGGTCGCTCGCATGCAGCCTCTGCCGGTGTGAACATCGGTCGCTTTCAGTCGCTTTTTTGGTCGCCAGTCGCAAATGGTCGCGCGACCGGTGCTAGTCGCCGGTGTGAACCAGCCTATAGTTTCAACACGTTTTCAATCCTCAATGCGATGTCGCTGCCATCCTCCTTTTAGAACACTGCACCGAACTATAATTATAGTTGCCAACAGAACGGAGGACAAAGATGCAGGGGAAGCGTAAAAAAAAAGCCGGATAGGCTCGCCCGTTAATCCTTTAACCCGCCATTAGTTGCTAGGTCTCCGTTAATTGCCCGCACTTTCGACAATTTCACTTTCGAAGGGTTCGCGGGCAACGTAGAGTAAAAATAGAAAAGTTGCGCCGGCAGTTTCGTATAGGCGCCCGCGTGTAGGTGGCGGACAGAGTAGAGGGCGTATCGACAGGGGAGAGGTCGCCGTAAAAATTTCCAGGCCCGACAGTTTACCGAGCCGCGGCCCGCCGGCGATGTTCGGGCCATCACGTCGTAAACGGCGGTGCACCGGGAAACAAAAGAAATGGCAAAAAGGGTATCCGCAAGACCGATACGCTGTCGCGAACGAGCGAGTTTCGTGGGCAGAGAAAGGAATTTCCCGTGAGAACATACACACCGGAAAGAAAGACAGAATTTTTTTTTTCTCAATAAAACAACCGAGGGCGCGCTTGTTTCGGAAGCTTGTTTCAAAGGGCATTCAAATTAGAGATGGGATAAAGGCTGAACATAAATCAGCGCTTAGAAGACGAGGACAGAACTACACAGACGCAAAACTTTCGTGCCAGTAAACTACCATCGCGAAGACACACGTAGAAGAAAGAAGACGACATACTGCAATGTTCGGGGTGATAGTATTCACATGTGACATGTTTGCTGAGTCGAAGTCTTCTCTCTTTTTTCATTTTCTTCTGCGTTGCACCCTCATGTATTTAAGTGCATGAAACGGTTGCAGCAATAAAACTATGTTGTAAGACAGCGCAGTGTGTCGTCCTCTTTCTTGTATGTACGTGTGTATTCGCGCTGGTAGTTTACTGTCATGACTTTCCAACAAGCCCAAGCCGCCACCCTTGCAAAACTTTCAGAGATAATTATTGGGTGAACTAACAACGCTTCGACACATATGCATGTATGACGTACCTTCAATCGCTACTTAATATACCCACGTGAAAGGCTTCGATGTTATAGTGACGACACGGGTAAGTGTGGTGTTGTGTCCGTGATTAAACATGTAGATCAAGAAGCGATTCAAGATATGACAGAGAGAGAGAGAAATATTTTAATGGAAAGCTGGAGAGGTTTGCCTGACTATACGCCTGACATGCTACTCCAGGTGCTGGGTGATGATTATGATATACTATACAATGATAAACACATAACACATGCAGCCACACACACGTATATTATACACTATTAGCAATGTTTCGTTCAGGCTCGTGACCCGCAAGAAAGTCAACAGCACTTTCGCGGCGCGTAACGCACAGATGCTGCTTTGCCACGGGCCCAGAATACGTCGCAGTTCTAAGCGCGAGTCCCGTGGAAGATGTAAAGGCGCCTTCAGAGACTGTCTCTCTGATGCGCATCGCCTGCCTTCACAAAGAACGCGATTCAGATCGATTCAATATACATCACACGACACATGCATACGTGTAGAAGCATTTGCTGTCCGCACAATAAATCAAGTTGAGAGTTCGCGTTTGTGTCTGTGCGGTTCTGTCCTCGTCCACTAAGCGGTGCGCAATAGGGTAGCAATGAAAGAATGCAATTTTGTTTCTTGTTTTTTTTTTCCTTAAAACAGCCCAGACGCGGTTGTTTCGGAAGACTGTTCAAATGACATTCAAATTAGAGACGGAACGAAGGCTGAAAATTAATTAATCCCGCACGGCTGCGGCCCTCATTAACAAAAAGGGCCCGAAAAGGTTTCGTCGACGCAAAAGGATGACAGAGCGAAGACGACGACTCATTAATTGGAACGGCGTCTGCAGCTATGCAACAGAAGACAGAGCTCCGCGTGGCGACCACATTCGGTTCCTTTCGGCGCTCCGAAAAAAAAAAAAAAAGATGAACGGTTTGTTCGTGTTGCACTTCAAGGAAATCAGTCATTCGTATTCTGTACTTTACCCTGTAATGCCCACAAGCAGTTATGCCTTGAAAAAAATTGTGAGGAAACAGTCCACATTCTGACCCTTCTTACAGAATCATTTTAAGGAAAAAAAAATGAGTGACATTTTCTTTGTAGCCTGACTTAATTAGTATTTATTAAAACAATTCATTCCTTTGACTAAACGTGTAACTCAGTGTGGCTTAATTAAAACATGTTAAATATGCAATGTTTAGCATGCTACAACACGGAGCGCCCGCAAAGAGTCACGTCTGTTTTCTATCGTTCACATGGTTCTTAAAATTGAGAGCGGAAAGATTTCGGACGCGGGTCGGAAATTAACATAAAGAAAAAAACAATAAACCTCTACTTTACATTGTAATATCTTTTAAGCTTCTTTTCAAAATATAGTTTTGTTTTCCTCGGAAACATGATGACCAAAGACGACGTAGTCGTTAAACACCGCATACATTTAAATACATCGCTACGAGAAGTCCTTATCACCATGTACAGAAAAACATGGCGAAATATGAGTTCCGTAAAGCAGCGTTCAGCTGGTGTCAACCGACAGCTGTCGGTGACTCGATAAATACATTTCCACACCTGCAAGCACGACCAATGCAAGGCCTCCTCTATGTTTTTCTTTTTCCAAAAATAGAGGAGGCGCTGACCAAAGTATCTTTTGATAACTTGTGATCACTCGGCAGTCGTGGCGATAACGGTCATCGAAAAGACACTACAAAGACTTTTCTTTCTTTCCGTTTTAGCGGAAGCAGCAATAAATTAAACAAACAGGCAGGCTGGCCATCCAACACTACTTTTTTCTCGCTTACGTCCATATCAAGTTTCAAGATGGCGCCAAACGGTGCGTCCCCGCACAACGCGAACTCGGCGGGGTACGGCGCGGATCATCGAACGGTCGTTTTCCGGGCACCGAAGACGATGACGGTTTCGGAAGAAAGGAGGCGTGCAAACAACTCGTTGCGCCTTCGAAGGGTAGAGATCGTTTCCGAAATAAATCCGTCGCGCCGTATTCGAACGTAGACACACACACAAAAAAAGAAAAGAACAAGAAACGGAAGAGAAGACCGTGATGGTGGGAGTAACAGCGGACGCGAAGTGCCTGCCGAGACGACGACGGCTGCGATCTCTCGGTGCGCGTCGGCGCGAGTTGTTTTCCCGTCCACGCCGGTCATTTATCATCATCATCGTCTAAACCATCGTCGACGCCGATCACGGGGGGCACGGAACCGAAAAGACGGAAGCGAGAGAGAAAAAACAAAAAAAACACTAGAGCCCGGAGATTTGCTCCCGCGGAATGGAGGTTGCGACGAAAACGGTGAGGGTGTACGAGCGTCTGCTGCAGCGCGCGCGCGCTCTGGCGGAGGAAACGAAAGGTCGTTTATACTACTACCTCCACGCTTATTTTCCATTCTCGCTCCTTTGCATCTGTCGCCGAATTTGCGATAGCGAGAACCCCGCGCGCGAGCGAGGATTCGCCGTGCACCACTTCGCAGTTTTAAAGATGAAGAACGGGAAAAAGGGTTTGCGTTCCGGTGGACCGTAAGAAAAATAATGAAAAACGGGCAAAGAAGCAGCGCGTACAGCAATCGCTTCTCGTCGTGCGACGACAAACAAGCGATCGCTGCGGAGCATCGTATGCGGGGCGTGTCAAGAAACATCGAAACAATGTGACAGTTTCGGGAGTGCTGTTTCTTGGGCTGGTAGGAATGGCATACTGCATTTTTGGACGCGCTTGAAACACAACGATACAGTCAATAAATGAAGTTTTAAATGTATTGCAATAATTGTGATCTAGATGTGAAGAAAGTAAAGTGCACAAAAAGACAACCGAACCTGCGACCTTCGGACACAGCTAGGTACAAAAAAAAAAAAACACTAACGGAAGCGGTTTAGCAACTGAAGTTTTTTGGAGCATTCTGGCTACATTTATAACATGCTAACTCGAACCATCTGACGTATGCTATCGCACCGGGAGAAGTCAAGGAAAGACAATTCATTTTACGACAAAGCAACTGATGGGTATGTGGGGACCGACAAAGCATTTATAAATATAGGCAGGATGCTACAGGTTACCAGTCATCATAGCTGTCACGTGTCATCATACCTCCCTAATTCTCTCCCTTTACCCTTTTTACCCTCTTGAGGAGTAGCAGGCTGGCAATCCGCTTTCCACGCAACCTCTCCTCCTTTCTTTTCCTTAAACGTTATCTTCTTCTTGGAGCTCCATTTACTCGCTACCGAAGCGACACCCGCGGGTTGGAGAGAAGCATTTTATTCTTGAAACTAGGAGGACGCTTGAGCTTCGCCTTCAACAGTAGAACACGATAGCGTAATCGGGCCCCGTTCGAGCATCGCCTTCTCATTCGCTAGCCTCGCTTCGGTTCTCGGTGGATGCCTCAACCGTGCGGCAAGAAAAGGAACGTCTGAGCGCGTAGCATTGGCCGTTTCAAACTATCCTAGAATGCATACTGCAAGGACAGTTGCTAAGTGCTCACTACGCCATAATTCTTCCTTTTACGATTCAGCGAAGGGCCCACTACGCGTCCGTAGGGCAACACGCGAACCTGCGCAGCTGCTCCCTTTGTTGATGCTTTTGCTGATGACGATGATTTAATAGGTCTGATTGCTTTGTAATAGACGAGTTAAAACACCCACTCGTTGCGCAATTCACACGTTTCGACGCCTGGTGAGATTGTACGCTTCCGCCACGCAATATTATATGTGTTAAAGACGTTCCTCGCACTACCTAGCATTCATATAGCGTTTTTCTTTTTTTCCGAAAACAGTTTCAAGCAATGGTGTGGCTCAGTGGTAGAACACCTGCTTGCAGGCCCATAGCTAGGAGGGGGGCTAGCCCCCCCCCCCCCCCACCTCTGAAATTCGGGTGGAGGCGGGTGTTTTACCGTGAATAAATAATGAAAATAGGTGGTTTTCAAGGTTTTCAACAAGGTGCCCCCCCCCCCCCCCCCCCCGAAAAACATTTGCCTGCTTGCCACGCAGAAGGCCTACGCAGAAGGCCTGAGTTCGATCCTCACTCAAACCCAAGATTTTTATTACTTATTTTTATTTGGCATCGTTCTCAATTTTTCGCTCACGGACAACGCTGATTTTTCGCTCACGACCACCGACACCGAAAATTCCGCGAAACGACCTTTTAACGCTACGCGTTAAAATGCTACGTTCATTCGTTACCGCTTCTCTGTCGGACTGCGCGCTTCGACCTCAACGGTAATGAGCTGGCCTCACGCGAGATCTTACGCGCCGCGCGGGGATGCGGGCCGGCTCACCGGCCGGGGACCCCAACACGCACCTGGAGCCACTCCTCTCCTATCACGAGATTTGCTCGCACTATAAGTTATCTAGACAGGAATTCCCCTCACCTCACTCAACACTAAATAAAGCGCAACAAATAACGCTTAGACTGCTCCAAACGCACAGTTACCCCAGCCCCTATATCTGCAGCAAATACCTCCCAGATATAAGAGAGAGACCCTTATTCTCTCTCTCTCTCCCAGATATAAGGCCAGAATGCCCTAAATGTCAACATCCGAAGTGCGACTTAAATCACATGCTGTGGCAGTGTCCCGCGCTAAACGCTTGCTTCGGGTCTCCTGCCACCGAGGACGACTGGATCAACCACCTCAGGAGCCCTGACAGGGCCCTTCAACACCAGGCCGTCCAGAAGGCCCAAAAGGTGGCTGGCGAGCTCCGACTCCCAGTCCCCACATGAGCGGAGCCACCGGGCCGGCCCCCGTAAGGGGTGCCCAGGCTCCTTCAGGACCTTTAATAAAGTTAATTCTCTCTCTCTCTCGGGCCTCAGCGTGATTTAAGACACAGAGCAGGTGGGTCAGGCGGGAGTCGAGTCGAAGAGAAGATTACGCGCTCGATATCGAACGCCGCTGGCACATTGTCCAGAAAGAAGTCTGGGTGGCCATCCGTCTGTGTGCTTATATCTTGTTTTATTTATTTATATTTTCGCCGAGGCGAGCTTGCGCCGAAAAAGCGATCTTGTATAGAAGCACTCGGATCAATTACCAAGAGACGTGAAATGTTTCCCGGGGGCTTCTTTCAAAGAGCTCAACAGAGCAGCGACTACTTAAAGATGTCTTAGTATACAGCCTGCACATGAGTGCCAAATATCGTTAAATGTTAATGAGAAGCAACAGACAATGATGCCGAGGAAAGCATAGGAGATGTTATTTTTGTAATAACTGTGTAATATAAATGTGAAGAAAGTGTAGTGGACCAAAAGATAACTTGCCGCATAGATGAACTTTTTTTCGTCCACTTTACTTTGTTCAGATTTACACCACTACAAATAGCATCCCCGGTAGTTTGCTTGGCATTACTGCCTGTTAGTTTTCGTTAACATTATGTCTAACAAAGAAAAACGAGTCCTTAAAAGTCCCCTGCTTTCCTTAATTAATACCACTTAATATATTTTTTTACACCTTCTGTCTACATTTGCATCCCGATAAGTGCATATATACCCAACAAAGACGTTCTTCACCTCAAACTATGAAGTCCCTATCGTGATTCAGCTGCGAGACTTTCTACTGGACTTAGACTGAAACAGCATCGTCATTATGATCACTATCCGATTCACGCTATCTTCATATGCCTCAATTTCAGACTGCGATGAACAAATCCGTAAACAGGGGTTGTGTGCTCGAGCCGACGTTTCGACAAGTGGACTTGTCTTCTAAAAGGCTAGAAGTTCTTCAAGTCTAGAAGTCCTTCAAGGCTAGAGTTCTAGCCTTGAAGAACACAAGTCCACTTGTTCAAACGTCGGCTCGAACACACAACCCCTGTTTCACAGATTTTTTCATAACAAGCTTCCATCTTCCACTTCCTGCCGTTTTTTTTCAATATCCGACTGCCAACTGCAAAAGCGCTTCTAGCATTGAAGAGATATTTTCGCCTTTTAAATGACAGGAGAGTCAATTCGCGTCTAAACACATCCAGGTCACGCGACCCGAGCGGAAACGTCACGTATGACGTCACACCACTGGCGTAAAACTTGAACGAAAGGCGAGGCTCTGCCTGGCAGGTTACACGGGTATCGCTATTTCGCCAGTGTCATCGGTTATTGGCCCGGGTCACCTAAGCCGTGCCGCTTCGCGGTTGTCACTATTTTGCCAGCATCACTGTAGGTTACACAACGATTGGGTTTCAGTGCCGCCATGTTGGGTTTTTAAGCTTGCCCTTTTTGCATCCTTAACAACTAAAGGAGCCGCGCTACGGTGAGCGCATGCGCGTGAGGACGGGTGGGTTGGTGCATTCGACGTTTCCCTACCTTATCAATTCACATCACGAAATACAAAAAAAAAAGAAAAAAATAAGAACACATTTGCTAAAAGCTCAAGGTAGGGGCACCCATCTGTCTTACGTAAAATCGCCTATATCTTCCAGAAGCAGAGTCGGCAACGACGTGCCGCTCGACCAGCGACGTCATGAATGACGTTTCCACCCAGGTCACGTGAAACTGAACTGCAAATAGACTCTCCCTTATATGGTATCAATGCGCAGTACACAAAGGCAGAAAGAAAACGAAATGAAAACATTCGAGGCAAAGCCCTGCGTTGCTAGCTCTCCCGAAGGATTCTTGTTGTTCAGCGTATACGACAGGACCGGCCCCGGGTCTTTTAAAGAAAACACGCCCGGAGGAAGAAAAAAAAATTCTAACAAATCGGAGGCGAGGGAAAAATCCCGAGGCTGTCTGTATACGAGCCGTCACACGCGCCGCATCGACAGCTGCGCGGCGTTTACCAAATCACGGCGGAAGAGGAAATTGCGTTTCCTGCGACTTCTAAATGCGAGCGATAAACATCGGGAAGAATGCGCCTCGGCTTCGAGGCCATTCGATGCCTTCGGGAGGAGAAAAAAAAGGGGGGGGGGGGGGGAAGCGCCGCTCGACCCCGTCAGGGCGGCACAAGGAATCGAACATTCCGAGTCTTATCCCATGGGCGGTGAAAGAAACGCAGAGACACGGGGTCGCCTTCTTCGTTGCTCGGGTGACAAACGGGAAGGCAAGCACGGGGTAAAGCCGACGACGGCAATAAATCACCATACGAAAACTGGCGAAATCCTGTTGCCCGTGCTCCCTCCTTTTCTTTTGCCTCTTTCCTTCATGCTCAAACTGAGCTGCGCTATACCAATACGATATTATAATGCACCAACTTGCCCAATATGCAGGGGGGGGGGGGGGGCGGCCGCACCCTCTGCCCCCCCTCGTGCGCACGCCTATGCTTATAATGCCACACCCGCTCCTTTCTATTTTCACGTTACCGTCCCATTGCAATGTAGCTGCTCCCTTGCGCAAAGCGCGCCCGAATCACTCTCTAGATACTGTTACAACCTTCCGATCAGATTACGTGCTCAACGCGAACACCACGCGACAATAAGCATTCGCCTATAGAACAACTCCAAGGCGAAAGCCATACAGTGTGCCTATCTTGCCGTGTACATTATATCGACGTCCAAAGATCAGTAATTCACCTCTCACTAATTATCGTACACTAATTAATCATTTCTCATTTCAATCTCACAAATTAGCTCGGTACTCGCTTAATTTGATCATCATCATTTAATTAACTTTCACTAATTAACTTAATGTTATTTCGATGCAGAGCTCCTGAAGACAAGTTATTTGACTCTCGTCATTCGGGCCACCGGATCACCATAGCCAAAGTGAATGCTCTAACTCTGTTTCAGAAGTTCCCTTCAGCACTGTGGAGGCTACAGGGCCCCCTTAGCCAATAAGAAGGGCGATTAGCCCCTCCACATGTATTCATCCGCGCCGCGTCGTCTGCTAGCATCCCCCCTGGCGTCTGCGCGCACACGTTCAGCGAGCACATGGAGGAAGGAAAACAAAGGAGGGAGCATTACGTCACACGAGTGAAGCCCACCGAGTCGGCCCAACACGTGATCAAAACGTCAGAGCGCGCGGTAGGTTTTAGTACTCTGGCTGGTGTTCCGTTTTTGAACCTCCTGCGTGAGCCGGCCGGTCTGCGCCGAACAAGCGCGCTTCGGTTAAAAGCTACCGGGCAGCATACCCCGAAGTCTCGGCCAGTCTCGTTGCTTGCGTGATCCTGACGCAAAAGGTCATGTGTTGGGCCGACACGGCTGGCTTCAAAACGGGCGTTGGCTGCGTGACGTAATGCTCCCTCCTTTGTATTTTCTTCCTCCATGAGCGAGCAGACGGCAGCGCCGGAAAAACTAGAACATGGCTGCACTCATCGAGGCTGCTGCTCTCCGCCTCGAGTTTATCACGTTGTCGTCGTGCGCTCTGTGGCCCGTAAGTTCCAAACAGACGCTTGTATTTGCTTTAGATTTATGTCTTGTATTCGTGACTACACTGCGCTATTTCCATGAACCGCTATTAAATTCTCCGCGCGTTAGGCTTAGCAGGCGTATTCGTGACTACATTGCGCTATTTCCATGAACCGCTATTAAATTATCGGCGCGTTAGGCTTAGCAGGCGTGGTTAAAGGGGCCCTGCGACGCTTTTCCGTCTGCATTCTGCAGCGCTGGCATTCGTGTAATGCCGAATACTGAGATGAACTCAAAAAGAATTATCGAAATCGGTACACGGTAACCGAAGTTATAAGCCGTCAAACTTCAAAACCCCAGCAGACGACGAGAAAAAAAACGTTCCCTTTCGCATTTCACTCTCCCACTGACGTCAAAGGCCGCTTCCAATCACTGCGCGCCTCTTACAGAGACGTACCGGACGACTCGCCTCGCGGTGGCTGTTGTGCAGCGCTCCTAGAGTCGTTTTGCAATTGTTTTCACATTTTCATATTTAAAAACAAAAATCCTTTTGTATCTGAGGAAGTAGAGAGAGAGCTTTTATCATTTTTAGCGCACAATAGTGTGGTCTATCTGGGACCGTATGAATATTACGCGCGACTTGTCGCATCACACCAATCAAAACGAACGGCCTATGTCGTCACTCCCACGTGGTGAAGCGTCACTTCCGATCACAAAAATAGCCTCTGTGTGTCGCTCCAGTCCGAAAACAGTGTGGTTTCTCCGTAGAAATACAATTATAACGGCACTGTTTTTGGCGTTGCCACTCGCGCAAATATTTCGGCGCATTCCACAGTTCGAGACGAAGCGATGAAAACGACACGCTAAATTTGTGTCGCAGGGCCCCTTTAAAGCAATGGCTTATCTCGCCAAAAACGACAGAGCATACCTGATACTTTGTCCTGGTCGTGAGATGGCGCAAAGCGATAGCTCATTACACCATTCATTTGTTGCTGTGAGCACTTTGGGCGAGCGTCATGGGCAAGTTCGGATCGAAGCGGGTGGTCGCGTCTGCATGGGCGCTGCCATGTTGATTTTTTAACCACAGTTACCGACAGCTACTGATACAACAATTAAAGAAATACGACGTAAATGCGATGAAGAATAAACAAATTACTTATTGATGTGCAGAAGCAGATGCTAATCAAGGGCAAATCTCTCAACCTTGCCAATTGCAAGGCAATTATATCTGGATCTATGTTTTCCTGAGCAAGAGTGTGGCTTGTTTACATCCCGTAGCTTTGGCAGTGCTGAACGGTAGTGGTGAAACAGAGTATAGTTGAAGTGAAGGGTAAATGGAAATGATACGGTTCGGGCAAACGATGGCTGGGCGGTGTTTCTGAGGCCACGGTGAATCATCTATAGGCGAACTCACGGGTTCCCATTGTGCATTCGGCTAAGACGACTGGAAGACGAAAGCCACCCTCTCTTTCTTCTTCGTCGATGCACTGATTCTCCCGCCCCTTCCTTCAAAAGTTTTCTGCAACCAACGTGGTTTTTGCGCTGACTCCGGGATCGGAGGCGTCGCAAGCTTTCCGCACCTCGCCTGGTTCAGCACTGCCTGCTGGAATGCACCCCCCCTTTGATCAAGCTACGGTGTCATGTGACGACCTCATCGTATGACGTCACGGTATGTCACATCTAGTGACGTCACGATAACGTGACGAAAATTTGAAAATCTGTTGAGTCGTGACGGCGTCATACGATGAAGTCAACACGTCATGATGATTTCTTGGAGCACTCGTGCTGACGCCACCGACGCCGAAGGTGAATTTACCGTGTTCGATGAAGCGTCTAAGACTCTTGCCTTAGTAATTAGGTCTCACTCGCGATCCTTACGGTGTAAGCCAGAGTTCTTCAGAAAGGTTAAGGACGCAACCCACGTAGACGAAAAAAGAGCAGGGGAACAGGATAGAGCGTCATATCCTGTGCCCTTCTCATTTTTTTTTTTCGTCACACAGCATCTGCAAGCCAGCCCCATAGCAATGGACATTATCACGACGAGTACACAGTTCGACGGTTTTACCAACTCTGCGTCCTGCTCGACGCCTGAATCACCGAAGTCGCAGTCAAAGTCGCTGGGAGACCATTAATTGCTCACGTGCACCACGTGCGACTGACAGAGGTGTTGCTAGTACGTCGCGAGTCGTTGTCTTCCCGTGACGTCAAACTTTGCTCACACGTCACTGCAAAATCACCCTATCGATACCGTAACCGAAAGTGCCCTTTTAAGGCATCAGTATTAAAAATATATTCAATGCATTCCCGAGGCACGATTATAACTTTTTTAGGGTTCTCGACACCATCGTTTTTATTTAGAGCAATAAGCCGCAAATATTTAAAATTCGCGTCCATGCTCCTTCAACAAAAAGTGACCACTAGGACACTCGCAAGTAAAATGCTGCGCGAATTGGGCATCCGAAATTTCGTACGCTCAAACGTTTTCAATGGCAGCTCGCATTCCCTTCTGAGAATGCCGTTCGCAGATCACAGACGGGGGGGCGTCGAAATGGAGCCGTCCCATCGCGAAACTCTAAAAAAGAAGCTTCCCGAAAGAAGGAAAAAAAGGTTCGAAATGCCCGAAGGGGGAATCGTAAAGGGAAAAAAAAGGGGGAGGCATTGCTTCGAAAGGCCGAAGACGCGACCTGAATACCGGAAAGCATCCAGAAAGCCGTTGCGCCCAGAAGAAGAAGGTTGCCGCTTTGCTGCGAAAGGGATGGATGCCGGCCCGGCGATAAGAGCGAACGTCTCCCCAATTCTTCTTCTTCGTCTTCACGCCGCTCTATACGAAAAAGCGTCGATACCGGAACGCAAGGCGAATGGAGCAACGGAGATCACCGTCGGGGCTCGCCTCCTTTATCAGCGCGTAGGATAAGGACCCTTACACAGCCTTTTATTCTCTGTACACACAACGGTGCCGCGCTGTTCCCAGCACAAAACTCGAGAAGAGGCGTTCTCACGGTGAACAGAGCGAACCCGGCTGCGCGCACTCGACCGCTCGCTTTCTCTTTTATCTGAGGCCGTTAGAAAGCACCGTCTCTCGAACACGACCCATCGAAACCATCGCTCGGTAAAAACCGATAGTGCGCCGTTCGTTGACGCCTCGTACTAAAGCCGTACAGCGTTATCAAAGTCTATACGACGTATAGGTGTTGGCCAATCACAAAAGGTATAGCGCGTCAACTGATCGTGGCGCTCCGCGAGGGGAAACCCGAAAACCTGCGGCCGCGTTCCCTGTTATTAGGGAGTTTTCGAATAGCGTACGCAAAGCTTTGCGGTCCTTGCGGTCGCCCGCTATTTCCGTCACTTAACGGGGGCCCGCAAGCGGTTAGCGTATGACGCATGCGCAGTTGCGGCAAACGCAAACGCAAAGCTTTGCGTACGCTATTCGAAAACTCCCTATTGTAGACAGCGACAGGAACACCAGAAACGAGCGAAGCCCGCCCTTTCCTTCGTGTATGTAAATTAAATTAATGACGCCAATTTAAACACCTTTTGCCAATAAAAATACTGAGTTCAAAGATTTAAATGTAAACATATTTGACAGAGATCTGTCTGGCTGGGTAAAAATTATACGAATAAAACAAACTCTCTAGCCACTTTTTCTTTAACTTTTTATTTGAGTCACCCCCTGATGAAGAGACCGAATGGGTCTCGAAACGTAGGGCCAGTTTTTAATTTCAATATTAAAAACTTAGATTAAAAAGTGGCTGGAGAGCTTTATTCGTATGAATTCAAAGAGCCTTTCTACACTAGAGTGCTTACTGGGGTCTGCTGGCAAATGTTTAAAGAATTCTTCAGATGAGTATTCGACCTTTGGAAATGAACGATAATAATATCTGGGGTTTAACGTCCCAAACCCACGATATGAGGGACGCCGTGGTGGAGGGCTCCGGAAATTTCGACCATCTGATGTTCCTTAACGTGCCCTGACATCGCACAGTACACGGGCCTCTAGCATTACGCCTCCATTCAAATGCGACCGGCACGGCCGGGATCCAACCCGCGACCTTCGGTTCGGCAGCCGAGCACCGTAACCGCTACACCACAGCGGCGGACGGGTACATGAACAAATGAAGGGGAATTTTTGGCGACTGGCTCTCGTTTGTTTGTAAGACACACCATAGTTAATCAGCAGACATTTACGCCAGGTAAATGGCAGCAATTCTTAATTGTTGTCTTTCATTGGGTTCTAGTAAAAAAAAAAAAACGTAAACCAAATTTGCTCGAAAAATCAGCCTTTCCCGTCAGTGGAATCTGAGCCCACAATCCCTCGCGTTTAATTTAGTTTACGTTATTATTACTATACAACAGTCAAACACAATGGCCCATATGCTTTACGTGACGGAAATGTCTGTTGGATTAACTTTTAGACACGTACTACTTTATAGCGCGCGAAATTGATTGTACGCAGTCATACACACCGGAAAACAAAAATACTGGCTTGACATGTCCACCGACAACGTACCAACTCATATGAGGCGTAATATATACCAGCCGACTTTGCAGTGTCAACGGCGCTGCACAGTTTTACGCCGCGCGTATTCATAAACACGCGTGTGCACGGAGTGAACGAAGATGCGGCGATCGACTCTGCGGCAGGCAGGGAACGCGTTTCCTGCACGATACGGCGGCGTCACCGAAGTCCACAAGTGCGTCACCTCCGCGGATCGATTCCGAGCAGTACAAAATCGAAGCATGCAGACAACGACTATCGGGTGCAAGCAGGCGACAGCGCAAGTGATGGGCGCGAACACGTATAGGACATGGAACGGCTTCCATCACCTCCGCGCCAAAAGGTCACGGCTCGGCTGGCGCGGTTACGCGAGTGTTTAATCGATAGTTCGTTCTCCGCAAGCAAGCAAATGAAATATTGGGAGAATCTCAGTTTGTCGTAGACTTCACCGCGTGTCGTGTAGATAGAGAATGATCATCATGAATTGGCACGCGTTTAATCACCACCCAAGCACTCTGTACAGGTGGTGAACAAGAGAAACCGCAACGTGATGCTCCTGATCGGTGTTCGCCGCCCATATGTCCCCTGGTTAATTTTTGATGGATCAGTGTGGCGAGTGGTAAAATTTACCCAATTTCTGTGGCACTTGCTCACTATAGGAGTTTTTCTTTTTCTTTTTTTTTTTTTTTTTTTTTTGCAAGAGAACTGTTACGGTTGAGGCAGGCATACAGAGAAAGTGGTAGAAAGACATAGACTTTGAAAAAGATTTTTTTAAAATAAAAACAGGGGGAGCAAGCATCAGTGTTGACAACCAATTTTTGGAAAATACCCTACGCCAAGGTCAAAATTACCCTACCTTACCCTACACAGCATTTTTTTTTTACCCTATGTTTTACCCTACAAGTAAAAGTAGCGCCGTGTGATGTTGATAACGTACAGACTACACTGCGCGAACATGGGAGAGGCCTTTGCCCTCCAGTGGGCGTAGTCAGGCTGATGATGATGATGATGCATGTTATGAGGCTATGCGCTAATCCATGACGTTCTTAGTGCTGCTACGCGATGCTGCATGGCATGCATTCGATGTAGCTACGTGCTTCGCTGACGTCACTCAAGGTTTGACGAACTGCTGAAGCCGCCGATGCTCGATGAAAAAATGACATACGGATTTAGCTGTATCAGTGAAGTCAAGCCGAGGACCTTTGAGGGGCGGTCCGAAAACGGAGGTCATCGCACTTCCATATCAGACCGTCGACAGATTTAGTTGGGCGTCCGCAGCAGCTCTGCGGACGCAGCCTGCCAGTCCATTTCCTATGGCATGCAGCGTCCGGAAAACTGTTGCGGACGCTCAACCAAATCTGTCCAATGTTAGGTATACACGTACGCACAGCCTTTAGCGTAAACAGGGCTTCTACGTATAGACAGTGCACATGCGTAGAATGTAAAAGCTAGACCACACGTACGCGTTGCAGCGCGTCAGCGCATGGCTTGTAGACTCGGCGCCACGCCCTTTCCCTATGGAGAGAGAGAGCACGCCGCTTCATGTAGCCGCTCTCCCCCTCCTTTCACAGAGAGAAAGCGCGGCGCCGAGTGTACACGCTGGAGGCATAGTCTCTCAAAGTATTGAAGGACTATACACGCCACGCGCTGACGCGCTGCAACGCCTACATGTGGCCTGGCCTTAACACCGCGCGCTGGTTTCACGGACGTAAGTAGGACTTGATTTTTTGCGCGCGTTTCTTTAGCACGTCGACATCTTCGCTCGGGGGTTTCGCCGAACAAGCGATAGCTTGTTCGTGGTTTCGCGAAAGCTGGAGCTATGTGGTCGCTCTTGGTGCGCGACGTGCAGCTAATAGCGTTTCAGACTGCGTGCAAGTAAGGTACGTACACTTTTCACGTTTGTGCACGTGAAGTCCCTACGCAGACGTAACTAAAAATGTCAATAAAAAAAATTAGCTCGCTTAACAAGGATAGCCACGACCACACCCTCTCGATCCACATATGCTTCATTTACTAAGTGCCCCCCCTCGCGAGCGGACGACGTAAAAAAACAAAATAGCGCTGGCAGAGGCTGTAACGTCGCTGACTGAGCGTAAACGCACAAAGCGGAATGTTTGTAAACGGCCATTAAGATCTGGCATTGGGCCAACGGTCACGTGACCCAAGTCCGCAGCATTCCGCAGCACTGACTTCGTTCTCCGGATTGCCGGAGCAGACAAAACGCGCATACAGCGGCGGATTCTCGACGACGTCGGGGAAGCGCGCGACGACACGGGCTCATCGACCGTGCACAAAATTTCTAAAGCGGGGGGCCCCGTCTCGAACTGGCTCGTAGCCAAAGGTCACGCAGACTTTGTAGCCAGATACACCACTACGCCAATTTCTTCGCGTATTATGGCTGCGCGAGCTACCCGCAGTTGGGGATACAGCGGACGTTCGGGGACACTCGGGCAGGCCGTAAAACTGAGCGATGCGAATCACCCTACGACAGAAAAGTGCCTTCGAACATTGGACTCAATAAGCAGTGGTCGAGAAGACGACGTCGCTTTCATACAATCAGCTCTTTTTTTTTTTCTTTTCTTTTTTTTTTTTTTTTTTTACAGGCTTCACTCGAACTTGTACCCGATATTCCCTGTTTTCCAGCGAAAAAAAAAAGAAGAAAAGAAAAAAAAAACAAGGACGACAGAAGGAAGACAAACGCGAACTGTAGCCCTTTGCGCGGGGAAACATCCAATACGCCGCACAGACCAGCCCAGCGCTCAAGCTTTTGAGTCGGCGTTTACGCAAGCACGAATCAGGACAAGCTCGACAGCGCGTCACAGGCAGCTAGAGGATGGCTTCGCTTCCGGTATTTTTCTTCTGGTGTTTTTCTGTCTCTCTCAAGGCTTACAAAACCGCCATACGTGGAAAAAACATTTTGTTTTTAGCTTCCACTAGCGACATTATGCAACCTGACCATTTACTGCAACCCCAGCCCCCCCCTACACACACACACCCCGTATCCACAGCTGAGGTAATCATGGAGCACGAGAATGCATGGGTTATCGTCTGGTCGCACGGAACGTTGCACGGTGATAATTTCGTTACGCAAGAGAGTCGGGCTTTCTTTTCAGTGGCTGAATCGGAGTTACGCAAGAGCAAGAACTCCCACAAAGATGAACATGACAGGCTGACAACGCATACCTTCTTCCTCGCTTACTAAGGAGAAAGCCTTAGATTCCTTATCAAACGCGTAAATTGACGCGAGTGATGCAAAAAAAAAAAAATCATCCCGTTATGACGCCACCATACGACGTCATCATGACGACGTCACACATCTGCAAAGCTTGCGACGTCACTAAGAAGCCGCATAACGTCACGTCAAATAATGACGTCATCACGTGACATAGTCGCTTCGCCAAAGGTGTACCAATCACGGAGGAAGTGCAAAACCAGACGAGGGGCAGAAAACTTGCAATGCCTCCGATCATGGAGGCAGTGCTGAATCACGTTAGGGGCAAAAAGCCATCAGAGGGGTGCCGGAGGATCAATGTGGCTTTCGCCTTCGCGTCGTCTTAGGCGAATGCGAAAGGAACCCTGCGACTTTCTCGTGCCAGGAATGAGTTATCGAAATTACAGGGGGAGGTAATACCCACTCGCGTTAAAATTGCGACGGAGGAACGGTGCGGCCACGCAAAAGTAAAGACTACGCAAAAACGGTCTTTGAGATGAAAGACGACGAGGTGGAGCTTACGTAAGGTTTATGCAACGACGCCATCTGCGATTATCAGCTTCGCAGAAAACCTTCAGCAACTAACACATGACAATTGTCTCCCGTTGCTCCCATAAAGCCGGATTGTATGAAAACGCTAAAAAAGCGAGCATATATATAGAGCATTTATCGTTGTTCTGGTTGCAACAATTTTTGAAACTTCTTTGTTATTGCGTGTCCAACCCTGTATGAAACTGCATGTGAACATTGCTAGATTTCCACAGCACACGCGCAATACAATCCAAAATTGAGGTAGGGAATGAAAAAAAAAAAAAAAGAATGCATCGATCATGATAACAAAAGCTACAGAGCACGAGGTCGCGGGCTCGATTCCTGGCAGCGGCGGCCGCATTTTGATGGAAGCGCAAGAAAGAACGAAAGAAACGCTGGTGTACTTAGATTCAGGTGCACTTCACAATTTCATGTGTTTCATGTGGTCACAGTTAGATTCATGCAGTCACAGTTTATGCGTAGTGCCCCCCGCAACAAACTGCCGCATAATCATACCATAGTTCTCACAAGCAAAACAGCAAAGTTAAGTCCAACCAAAGCGCACACACGAATATTACATTAATCTCCGGTCTCCAAAAACAAGCGAACTACACCACGAACAGCCAGATGTGACCGTCCGTGCTTTTTCCCCGAAGGTGATTAACTTTGTATTTCGAAGACGATCACGCTGCCTCATACGTGGCCTCCGCGATCTGCTCCGGCAGCGTGCCGCTGCTGCGGTGCGCTGCCGGAGCAGATCACGGAGGCCACGCCTCAAGGCTGGCTCACACCTGCGACTAACACATCTCAAGCGACCATTTTCGACTGGCGACCAAAATCGTCTCAAGGCCACCGATGTTCACACCTGAGTGGGACTTATAATCATTGCCACAGATATGCTCGCATCGACATTGCGCCATAAGGTAAGCTCGCGTCTCGTTCCTGCGCACCTGATTGGTTCAGATGTCTGCGACTACATTCGCGCGACTAAAAAAAAAAATTCGAACCGCGAGGGACTGAGGGAAGGCCGTCACATTGAGACCAAAGCGGCTATTCGGTCGCGTGACCGGTGCTATAGTCGTAGGTGTGAACGAGCACAGGCGTGCTCTCCCGGGGTGGGGGTGGATTGGGGGGGGGGGGGGGGGGGGCGGGGAGGGGGGGCAGGGGGGCGGCCGCTCCCCCTTGTCACCGAAAAAAAAAGGGGTGGGGGGGGGGGGGGCCACAGCCAGCCCCATACATTGACATAATAGGAAGGGGGGGATGCTGCAACGAACCTTCGCCCCCCCCCCCTCAAGGGGGACCCTGCGCACACCTACGTGAACGAGCCTTCAGACATAGGAGTTGCCCACAATAGTTGCTAAGGGTAACGCGGGTACTGCGATCGTTCTATTGCTATGGGAATGATGGGCAGTACATGAATTTATCTAGTCCTCGTTCTTCTGGAATATATATTCGCCTACGGAAGGTGGCGGCGACAGAGTAACGACGATCGCCTAATGCACCAGCGCTTGCTTAACAACCTGCTCGCCCAAATGAAGCTCGCGAAGCTAGTAATTTCATTAATGTCGTGAACAGCCGGTTATACCGAGAAAGGAACTCACTGGAAAAAATTAAAAGTGGCAGCCATCACTTGCCGAACGAGGCAAGTCCACTTTTCTTTTCCTCATTTTTTTCTTTTTGCCAGATTGCTACTCAAGAGGCCGATACTGTACTTGGCCTCTTGAGTGCACTTTAAAGTGATTGGCAGACGCCACGCTGTGGAGCATGTTCGATAAGCAGCGGCGGGGTGAATAAATGCAAAATAAAGCAAAAGAAAAAATAAACACGGAAATTGAATCCTCTCGTGTCTCCTTTACCGGGGGGACTATGCACACAATGCAAGGCAGAATAATGAAGTCTTCTTTTCATTAAGGAGATTACCCGCGCTCACATGCGAATGGATACATTGAACAATGCCTCGTGAAATGGGTCAAGACTTGTGGCACACTGCACCGTGCCAGCCTCATGGGCGCTATGGACTTGTCGGCAAACATACTGAGCGATAGAACCCGAATATGTGAAAAAAAATACACTTCGTCCAGGAGACGTAAGCTAATAATCTTACACAACATAATCATTTTACGCAACGGTTTAAGAGAACCAATAAAGGGAACACATACTTTAAGGCGAAAGCCTTGAATGACTCATCAAACGCGAAAATTAACAGGCGTCTCCCGTCAGCGTTAACACCGAGTGATGCAAAAATTCATCACATCATGATGACGTCATAGGTGACGTCATCACATGCCATCGTAGCTTGGTCGCTGTGGACCGATCACGAAGGCAATGCAAAACCAGGTAAGGTGCCTGCGATCTTGGAGGCAGTGTAAAATTACGTTAGGTGCAGAAAGCTATCGGAGGGTGGCAGGACCGGAACAATACATTGGCTGAGAGGTAAAATAAGAAGGCTTTCGCCTTCTAGTCTAAGCCTGCGAGTTTTTTTGTTTTTTGTTTTACATTACAAAAAGCGTCAGCGACGTTAACTTATGAAAGGATGTGCACAAAATGGCTGCGTCGCGAATATGTACCGTGAAATATGAACTAAAAGATCACTCCAACAGTGAACCAGCATCACACCTTTTTTTTTCTCCCACTTCGAGTAACGTCTCAGTAAAGCCGAGCGGACGATAAATATCGCGCCGCCAGAAAAGCAAATAAAAAAAAAGCAACAACGCCTCGGAACGACAACAACGCCGAAGTGGCCAAGGAAGTTATTGATGAACTAATGCAGCGCGCAATATCGGAGGCGCGCGGTGTTTGGACGACGAAGGAAAAGCGCGCGGCTAATCGATGACGGACAGGGCGTATCGATTGCATCGGACGTCACGTGACGGGGGGCCCCTTCGTGCCGTTCCAGGCCGCTGCCCTTCAAAGCCGCGTCAAAAAGGAGGAGCACGTCTCAATGAACAAGTGGGCGGCTACGGGCCCCGCGCGTGGAGTGCGCGCACTCGAACGCGCACTTCAACTCGGGCGGGAACAGAAATGTTTTCTTTGCATTCGGGAGGAAAGTTCGGCGGTTCGATCCGTAACGCGGTCGCAGCTAAGAAAGCGTTCTGGCTGCAAAAACTCAGAGTCATGGCGGTACCTTCAGCTCAGTCTTCTCTCAAATTTCAACGGGAGATTTAAATTACAAAGGCGACAGCCTTAGATGCCTACAAACGCGAAAACTGACCGGCGTCTCCCGCCGGCGTCTGCACGAGCGATGCAAAAAATCACCATCGTGCGATGACCGCACCATATGACGTAAGCACGACGTCACAGATCGCCGAAATTCCTGACGTCATCATAACGTCACCGCGACGCCATGTCACCTGATGATGCCATTGCACGGGATCGCCAGGATTCCGGAAATTTTAACCATCTGGTGTTCTTTAACGTGCCCTGATATCGCACAGTACACAGGAATCTACCATTTCGCCTCCATCGAAATGCGAGCGCCGCGGCCGGCATCGAACACGCGACCCTCGGGTCAGCAGCCGAGCACCCTAGGCCTAGCCACTGATCCACCGAGGCGGACGACGTGAAACAAGAGGATCCGGAAGTCGAAGTAATAACGTGATCAATGAAGTGAAATCTTGAAGAAAAAAAATGTCTGCACCAATGAACGTTGACATCCCTGGCCATTCATTCTGATAATTAAACCCCCCCGCTGTATCCTAGGAGGTAAATAAGGCGTGGCGCGGCTAAGCTGAAGGATGCGGGTTCGATTCCCGACGACGGCGGCTGCATTTCGATGGGGAACTGAGAGAGTAACTGTGCACTTTTACGTTTAGTAGCACGCTAAATAATCCCAGGTGGGTGGGTGGGTGCGGAAGTTTATTAATAGGGGCTTTTAGCTTGTACGTATACTTTTTAACGTTACCGTGTTACCGGAATACCGGATTGCGTTTACCGGTTTACCGGAACGCATGTTTTAGAAAAGTTTTAGCACACCATACGTAAACGTTTACGTACTTACGTAAACGTATACCTTTACGTTTGCGCAAACCACCAAATTGCGATGATAAATGTATTTAAACTATATTTAATTTAGATAAGATTGAATCACTACTGCGGCAAAATCATCAAAAAGGTTTTTTAGCGTGTAAGGTATCCCAATGTACGCGAAGGAGTATAAAACGTATAAAATACCAGGTTACCGGACGATGGTGTCGACATCTTGTGACGATTTGTGCAACCACAGTCATGGACACGTTTGTTTTCGCCGAGTGTTTTTGAGGGAAGAAATGATTAAAAAGGCAACTAATTCGTAGTTATGCCACTGCAAGGCATTCACATCAGAAGTAGAATGCACGATGTTTCTGCAATACCAATTCTGTGCTTGCCTGGTACATATTAGCCCCGCTGGATGGCGCCACCTATCCAGCATGTCGGGCATGTCAGGGGTTTTAGGCTTCTCACGTTTACTGCTTCGGCTTGCTCGGTCACTAGCTTCGGCAATCCTGCTGAAACAATTAAGGTGATCGCTCGCACTTCGGCTTATTTTGACTCGGCATCGGCGGCTGGAGTCTCCTCAAAGCGGATATCGCGAGTAGCCACGAACGAAGGTGGATTTGCGAGATAGGGCCGAAAACGTAAAGCCTATCCGGCGAGTAGTTTACGTTCCGTAAAAGTCTACGTTCTGTAAAGAAACGCGCATGCGCAGATTCCTTCCGGTATCCGGTAACACGGTAACGTAAAGATGTATACGTACAAGCTAAAAGCCCCTAATGTCCGGCAAGGCGCACGTTAGCGCGCAGCGGGCGACTCCCACGTAAGGTGGTCAAATTTAATCCGGTGTGAACCCGCCGCACCGTGCCTCGAAAAAATTGGGGGGACCCTTAAGCTTCGGCTCTAAGAGTTGAACGCGATAGCGATATCCTGCCCCTAGTGCGTACTTCAACCACTTGGTGCATACTTGCTATGCACCCAGTACATGGTGTTAAGGAAACACGCGCAGTAACGTGTGCCTTTTGCAATGGGTGGCCGGCTTTATACCACCAAGTAGTTATGGCATTCACGTGTTGTGACGCCCGATGGCAATGTACGCTTGTAATACGCAATATTACTGTGACATTACATGTTGTATTGTGACGTATGTATACAGGACGCACGTGTTTGTGAAGCACCAGTTATTTTCACTGCATTTCCAAGCAGAGGAAGTTATTTTCAATGCATTTCCAAGCATACGCGTGCCTCTGTGGTAGAACACCTACATGCCACGCAGATGACGCGGTTTCAATCCTCACTCGGACTCTGAAATTTTTATTATTTATTTTATTTGCACCTTTCTCGATTTTTCGGTCATGCACATGATGATTTTTCGCTCACAACCAACGACGCCGACGCCGCAATTTCTGCGAAACGAGCTCTTCAACGCTATCGCGTTAAAACAAACGGAGCGCAACTGGATGGAGGAGAGACCGAAAGAAATCGCTGCGAAGCGCAACGAACAAGAAAGCGTAGAAGCCTATACCCATCACGCGGGACAGCTTGAATTGCATTCCTGGTTAACATGCGGCGGCAGACTTATACACAACACGAAGTAAAAGAGCACAGTAAGTTCCCTCGAGAGTGGGTTGCGTTGACCTTTTTTTTCTTTCGTATTCTGCACGGCAATTTCTTCCGGAGAAGCGCGACGCAACGCGAATGGCAACAACGAAGAAAGGAAGTTGTTTGCCAGTCCGGAAGCACTGGCGCGTATTCCGAGACCGCAAACTTTTGCTTGCACTGCCTACGCATCCACACCGAACGCCGAACATCGGCACAGACCACAAAAGCAGGAGGGAGCAATCACGTGATTCCGCTAGCATCGGCAAGTCAACATCCGTCGAGGCCGGCCCCTACCGTTTCTCCGAGTCCCAGCGCGCGGTGCCTCTTGGGAAGGATTAGACTCCCCCCACGGCACCGACAGCAGACACAACCAAAAGTGTTTACTAGTGTCCCTGTACACTCTAAGAAGTAAAAGAGCAAGAGGGGTATCGAGGTTGCTCCTTTAGGGGAGCAACTAACCTGCCACAGCCATTCCTCCCTTTTGGAGGTAACTGCGAAGGGACGAACAGTTACTCCCCTCCCTCGTGGTTACTCCTTAACAGTTGCTCCTTCCCGATACTCATCAAGGGAGTAACAGTATACTTTCTGCGCAAAAAAAGTCAGTTCTTTGATATTTTGAGATTGAGGTGCCACGGTACTGTCTGGAAGGAAACGGGATTATGTAGACACCAATGGCTCCTTTGCACATGGCGCGTACATTTCTGCAGTTACTCCTAAAAAGGGCGCTTTTCTCCCCTCAAGGGAGAAAAGCGCTCTTGTCGCCATGCCGTGTGCAAACTTTTGCACACAGCTCGTCCCTTGTTGGAATAAAGCGCCATTTTCCGGTTAACTGTACAGTTACTCCCGAAACATTTTAGAGTGTATATGCACCCCAGGGAGTTACCGCATATGCTCAGCATATGCTCCCGATTTTATGTATGTAGTTTATGTAGTAGTAGTTTAGGTATATGCTCCCGAGTGTACAAGCTCCTAGAGTTTCTGTATATGCTCTCGTAGGGAGCATATACAGCAACTCTAGCCTTTATTTCCTCCATGACAGAGATTCGCGGGAGAAGCGTAAAGCATTCCGGATGGTTAGGAACAGGCCTTCTTCCCCTTCGCTGCCTCTTCTGATGAAGAAAGAACACGCTGACCAAATAACCCCGCCTTCTGATACAGCGCGTCTCGTAGTCTGCCCTCAACGCGGACTATACAAAGAGGTGCACCGAAACGGAGCAGACAACACTGCGCGGAACAAGAAGCCCGTG
Organism: Rhipicephalus appendiculatus; assembly: GCA_030522465.1. Taxonomy (NCBI): domain Eukaryota; kingdom Metazoa; phylum Arthropoda; class Arachnida; order Ixodida; family Ixodidae; genus Rhipicephalus; species Rhipicephalus appendiculatus. Next base: position 140,169 of record JALIZH010015822.1, on the reverse strand, counting down.
CTTTTCCTTCGCTTGATTATCAGTGCGTTCCTGCATTAAGCGAAAGAGTGAAGCCACAAGAACCTTCCATGGCTCATTCCCATTAGCAAACACTAGGCCGCTACACGCCGCACTGCAATCGTAGGCGTCATTCTTTTTTGTCTGATTCACTGACAATTGGAGAGCTTGTGTTGTTCCATGGTTTTTCTACGTCATGACCAGGATATGAGGACATGCGTACGTAGCGCCATCTCTCGTCGGCAACAGCGGTGGCCTGCCGTAACTGAATGACAAATAGGAGAGAAAAAAAAATATCCGAAAAAGTAACGTAGTTACCAAAAACTCTCGCGGTTATCTGCAGCAGTGACCAAGGTGAACATTCTGGTAAAATTACACTGTCGCACTGCAAACCGCGTTCCTTCCCAGAGTATTTAATATTTTACGATGGGGTCCCTTGTGTTTCCAATGGGCGGTGTTCAAATGTCCTGGGAAGCCACAAGCTTTGAGGTGCGACACTTCAATTTTACCAGAATGCGCCAGTGGGCCTCTGCTGCATACATCCGCCAGTCGTTTTTGATAGCTAGTTTTTTTCGTCTATTCGATTCTTTCGCCTATTTCCCATTCAGTTACGGCAGGACGCAGTTGCAGCCGCCGAGAGATGGCGCCACGTACATATGTCCCCAAATACCGAGACTGTTTCCAAGTGTAGCTTGTACAGAGGCTTTGTCATCGTTACTGGCCCGTTTGGCTGAGCACTGCACACTTCTGGAATTTTCCGATAAATTGTCCACGTATACCTAGGATAGGGATATTGCACGGTCACGTTGGTGCCTGCTACGTATATGAGAGAACAGAATTTTGGGCTAGTTGCTTGGTTACGTTCATTGAAGCCATAGCGCTGATAAGACAGGGACCACAGAAAGAGGAGTAGCGGACGTCCTGTCCTCTTTCTGTGGTCCCAGTCTTATCAGCGCTATGGCTTCAATGAACGTATCTGCGGTTTCTTCCAACAAACTTCAGTTGACAGCATACGCGTCGTGTTATTTACTCTTCTATTTCCTTTCGTTTGTCTCAATCACGCTGTAGCCACGATGAAGTTTTTGATATTTGATGAGCGTATTACCCTATAGCGAAGTTCCCCGGCGTGCACTTTTCCCCTCCTACCATCCAGCCGCCATGAAGCACGAACAAACAACAAAAAAAATGAACCAATCAAAACAGGGCTAGAGGAAATTTAAAGCCGAACTGGCCATCTTCTCATCCGGTCTCGCGATTCTTCCCCGCCGAGAAAAAAATAGAAGTACGCGAACATTAGTGGCAAGAAAAGTCCACGCGAGAAGGAAGGGATGCAAGGAACGTTCCTCCAGAGGGCACTCGCAAGAAAGAAAGAAAGAAAAAAAGAAAGAAAGAAAGAAAGAAAGAAAGAAAGAAAGAAAGAAAGAAAGAAAGAAAGAAAGAAAGAAAGAAAGAAAGAAAGAAAGAAAGAAAGAAAGAAAGAAAGAAAAAGAAAGAAAGAGGGGAGTTTTTCGGAAGCTGGAAATCCTAGATCCGCATCCATCTTGAGGGACGTCTCCCTTGGGCCGATTCCGTTTCCCCCTCTCCTTCCGCCGTCGCTCGCGTTTCAACCTCCTCGCCCGTCCACTCTTCCTTTCCGTCGGCGAGGCCATCGCGTCACGTGTCCAACGAGGCGAAGATGGCGCCGAACGCGACACGTTCGTAGGCATAGAGTTTCCTAAAATTAACTAGAGGGGCCTCTGGCGCTGCGATCGTTCAGCCACCATGGGAATGATGGGTCGTACACGGATTTGCCTAGTCTTCGTGCTTCCGGCTTCGAACGCACTTGTGGCTTTGTTTATTGTTGCGTTTTCGTTCTGTTTCGGATAAAAGAATGGACCGTTCTAAACTTCGTGAGCGTGTTTGGATTCGTGAGCCTAAAAAGGTAACGGCGGTGAAGCGTAACTGCAAAACCTTTGCTGAACTTCGTATTGCGGCGAAGCGAATTCAAGCCACACGCAGCCAAAAGAAAGAAGACTAGGCAAGACTAGGCAAATTTGTGTACTACCCATGATTCCCATGCTGGCTGAAGCGCCCTGTGTTGCAGCCCCCGCAGACACTAGCGCCAGAGTTCCCTCTCGTGTATTTATAGGAAACTCTATGTTCGCAGGCACCGAGTGGAGCCTCAGAGCTGCTGCTTCTTAAGGCGAAAGACTGAGATGCCTCATCAGAGGCGAAAATTCCTTGTCGGCGTCAACACGCGATGACGTCACGGTATGACGGCACTGTGACGTCACGAGTCACCGACATTCGTGATGTCATCATACCCTTCAAACAATGACGCGACCACATGACGTCGTCGCTTGGTCAAAGGTGAGCCGATCACGGAGGCTGTGCAAAAGCTATAGACTATTTTTACGGATGGTTTTGAATGCCGCCATATTGGGCTATTCACCTTCGCGTTTTGTATCTTTAAGAACTAAACGTACAGTGTTACGGTTGTTACGGTATAGCCGTAACACTGTATGCGCAGATGAAAACGGTTGGGTTGGTGCATACGATGTTTCGTGGCCTTAGAAATTCACGTCGCGATGTACAAAAAACAAGAAAACATCGGCTTAACAGCCCGAGATGGCGGCGCCCAGAGGTCTTACGGAAAATAGGCGCAGAAAGCTTTCGAGTGGGTGCAGGGAGGATCAACACGTCGACTGTGAGGATAAAGAAGCTGGCTTACGCCTTCGAGTCGCCTTGAGAGAACCCGCGTGGGACCCTGCGAGTTTTTCCTTTACAGCGACAAAATAGCGAAACGATTTTTTTCTTATTTGCGAATAAACTTTCACCATAGCAAAAATACAGCTCCCGCCGGGGGAAGACGCTTGGTGACCGAAAAGAAAGCCGAAAAAAAAGTTGGGAATGCAAGCAACGATACCCCCCTCACTGTTCCCGCACAAACTCTCCGTGACGTCACAGCTTTCGAAGCCGTCTGCTAAGGTCTGCAAAGTTTTTAATCGATAACAAATTAAGTACATTCCCACTGAATGGGCCAGAAACTAAATGCATCAAAAGCCGAGAAATTCAATGTATATGTGCGGCAAATAAGGCGTGCATTAATAGTACATGGATGATCGAGAATTTGTTAAAATAACTTTGAACCTCCTCACCCTTCACCTCTTTCCCATTTGAAGTAATATTACTAACTTCTAGAAGTAATAGCAATTTCCCGTCGTTACTTTTGGCCAGATGTAATTTTGTAAAGTAATTTAGATAAATTTTGAAAAATATTCAGGCTAATTGATTAGTGTGTAATTTAATTACTTCTTAGGATTAACTTCGCCATTTCTAGATTAGAATGACTCCGCAAGAGCTTAACTCAAGAGTCGCATCATATCCGAAACTGCGCCGCACTTAAGGCGGGCATTGGCAATCGGGATCTATGCCACACATTAAGCGCACATAATAGATCGCAGGGATGTATACTATATTACGCGCGCCCGCCCCGCAAAGCGCCGCGGGAGCAACAAAATGAAACCCATTTGTACAAGCCCGCGCACCGCCTTGCGCGGATTCCGCAGTACGCTATACAGCCGCACGCCCCGTATCCCAAAACCCATTCGTCTCATTTTTTTTTTTCATTTCTACATATACGTACAAGGGTCTAACCTTCTACCAGGACGAACGAAGTTCGTGCCCATTTTCCTAAATACTCGTTCATTGTATTTCGCGTTTTCCCCGAGGCGAAGTTCAAGCGGACGCGTTCCCCTGATTTTTCATTTTTTCCCCATTCCCCACGCAGATTATACATTCTCCATTTCCTCGAGCACATCATTTTTGAAGCTCCATACGGCACTTGATTCCTTCTCTCTTTCAAAGGCTGCTCGAGTGAAATTCCTCGAGGAGACTTTTTTTTTTTTTTGAAAAAGCGCCGCCTCATCAGCATACGCAAGAAACGCGGCAACGCAGAGTGCAGTACACTCTGTGGCGAACGGAATGAAAACGAACATTTGAAAGCGGGGTAAGCAAAAAAAGAAAAAAAAAACTACACCGTGGATGAACTACGGAGCGCGCTAAGAAAGCAAAACAGCAAGAACACACCCGCCGGCGCGCACGAAAAAACACCGTTCAATTCTGAGATCTCCTTGAAGCAAGCAGCGCGGATGCGCGGGAATATGAAAATTCAACAAATGGCGCTCGTATACGCGAGGAGCTCGCTCGCCTTCGAGCGGTACAGTTCCCACAATGATTCCCGCCCCGTTCGCGTTCGAAGTAAATACTCCGCAGTAATTACGCCATCCGTTTCATTTGTGGCGTAGGGCCAGTGGTACATACGGACAAGATCGCGAGGGAAGCGATGAAACACTATAAACCAGCAAAAAGGTGCAGCAAAAGGGTGCAGCAAAAGGGTGCAGGCGGGGAGACACGATGCACCAGCAAAAGGGTGCAGCAAAAAGGCGCAAGCGGGGAGACACGATGCATATGCTGCAGTTCTCTACAATAAATCGCAAGGGAGCTACTGGAGTGTGAGACTGCGCAGGTTTTACTGCATCGTCGAAGAGGCCGCCGCAAAGGAAAGCGAGCGCTCGAGCACATTTGCGAACCATTACCGTCTCCCAACCTCACGGACGAAAGCGAACAACACGCTAACGCACGCTCTCTCTCTGCGGCATGCATATTATATATATATATATATATATATATATATATATATATATATATATATATATATATATATACATACGCACACACGGCCATACCGCCGGATTTCTTTTCCAATATGCGCACGGCTGATTAAAAATTGCCACACGGCGGCCTTCCCGATCCCCCCCCCACGGAACGACGCAGCTCACGCGAAAAGACGTAACGGCTACGAGGGTGGAAGATGTGAAAGGTAAGCGCTATTACCGTGCGTGGGTTTCGAAGAAAAAAAAAAGAAATAAAGAGTGCGCCGTTATGAGTCGTCAGGCTGTGGAGGCCAACCTGAAGTGATATAGGGAGAGCCAGTTGACGAAGCTTTCTAAGAACCTCTCACGAAAAAAAAAATAATAATAATAATAATCTTGGCAGTCATCAATACACTCATCTACAGTGATTCACATACACATATTTTTGTTTTCTTTTCTTTTTCTTCGCAAGATAACCACTACTATAGTGGTTTTCTTATCCATATCTCATAACCACTACTAGACCACCACATTGGTCTAGTAGTGGTTATGGTGCTCGAATGCTCACCCGAAGGTCGCGGGATCGAATCTCAGTCTCAGCGGCCGCATTTCGATGGCGGAGATGTGCATGTTAGAGGCCCGTGTACTTAGATTAAGCCATATACTCTTAGGAAAAAGTAGGTAAACAGTTAGTAAACGCATCTATTTACTTATTTCGAGCGTACTTTACTACCTTCGCAGCATCCCTTTACTAGCCAGCAACTAGTAAATTTTACAAGCTTAGAAAAGTTACAAGCTCAAGCTTCTAATTTTCTTGTGTTTTTACGGCCTCCATTACGGCGTCTCTCCTAGTCGTATCGTGGTTTTGGGACTTCAAACCCCAACTATTACTACTATATTATACACGGAGGTGTAGCCGTACTTTCGTTGCGAGATTTAACAATACCAGTAATAATAAAGAAAAAATAACCGCAGTTTTATCCGTCACAATGCATCCATCGGCACAACAACCATCGCTGCATATCGCAACATCTACGTGGAGAGCTAAAGCGACCACTAGCGAGTCGTTACGGCAAAGTGCAGGTACGATACGGCCCTATGCCCAATGATTGGCTTTCACTTATACCAGGGGTCTCAAACACATGTGGCCCGCGGGCCGCATGCGGCCCGCGAATCTCTTCAGCTGCGGCCCGCGGCCCGCACATGACTGTCTTCGCCCCACATTATTTTTATTTTCTTATTAAGTACGCTCGTGAGCTACACCGGCATGGTTGGTTTAAGGCATTGTCTTCGTGAGGCATCTCGTGTGTTCACCTTGTTTTGAAACATAACCGTGAAACAAAAATTATATTTCAGAATCGGTGCCCAGATTTGAGGCGTTTTGGAGATCGGTATCGACCAAATTTTGGAATCCTGGCACCAAATCCGTCCCCCTTCAGAAATGACCTGTATATGAGATATGGGACAGTTTTGTTTCAAATGGCAACGTTTGGTGGCAAATTTTTCAAACTTACACCCCCCCCCCCCACCCGCTTCTACCCCGGCCCTTGCTGGACTGAATTGCGTGACTGCGGCCCGCTGGCTGAGGTGAGTTTGAGACCCCTGACTTATACATTACTTACGTGTGAGCGTGCATCTTAAGTCACAAGCGTTTTTTGCTATTCCCTCACACAACTATCTGCCATCAATGCCTGTACACGAACACGACCGCAGCTCACCAAAAGCCACCATCGACGCCACGAGGTTTATAAGCCCCTGCATGTGTCACTGGGATGAGATCACAACATCATAGCGAAAAAAAAGGAACACTGGACGAGATGTAGACGTGCGCCAAATACACCCAGACCACCTTAAAGTATTTAAGCATGGCCCCCGAGATTAGTCGGCTAATCTAGGAGGCCATGATTTAAGGGTGCATGCATCAAAGCTACGCCCACTTTTTTGATTGCTGAAAGCAAAGGTGTATAGAGAGAGTTTAGTAAGGCATTGATCGCTCAGAGGTGTAATATGCATTACAGTGTATTCATTTTAAGCCTCTAAGGGCGACCGGTGCACACGGCGGACATATCACCGTATGCACTGTTTACCAAATATACTTACGAAAAAAAAAATGGCCAAGCATTCACTAATTCGCGCAAGGCGGCTTGAAACAGCTCTGTATCCGCCTTTCTTCACAGTGTCCAGTACTTTTCGTGGCTTGCGCAAGGAACGTTGAGCAAATACATGCCATAGAACTATACGTATACGCTGCCGCAACGCCGCTGCACAGTTTTAGCGTGGCGATTGTTTCCAGGCGGGCGACATTCGCCGGGCTTCGCCGGACACACCAATAAAGGCCCCTTCCCGGTAACGAATTCAAATCGACATGCTCGGCGCGCACTCGCAAACCGCGGTGCTCGTTCCGACCAGACCGCCAATATGCGAGCGAGTCTCGCCGCCACTCTCGACGAGCGCTTCGAGCGCGGCTGATTAAAAACTTTGTACTCTTTGTTCTGTCGATGCGTTCGTTTAAAGTTGCGGTTCGCGGCACGCGGGGGCGAACACAGGTGTTTGGAGGACCTCGGACGAGCCTGAAAGGAGACGCTTTGTGATTTTCCCGTTTAACAGCGGGGCTCTTTAGGCTCGGAGTGTGCGCCATTGAAAGCGGGTATGCGCTGAACAGCTCCTAGCATAGCCTATTCATGTATAGTGTACTATAGCAAGGGGTTGGGAAAGGGAAGTGATGGTGAGAAGAGGGTAAAGCACGGCATGGCGTTGTACAGTATTGTATAGCAAGGCAGTGGAAAAAGGAAGTGAGAGCGAGGAGGATGAAAAAGAGGAGGGGAGAGGGGGAGAGCATGGCATAGCCTTGTACAGTATAGTGCAGCAGGGGGGTAGGAAAAGGGAGTGAGAGTGAAAAGGAGGAAAAAGAGGAGGGGAGAGGGGAGAGCATGGCATAGCCTTGTACAGTATAGTACAGCAGGGGGGTGGGAAAAGGGAGTGAGAGTGAAAAGGAGGAAAAAGGAGGGGAGATGGGAGAGCATGGCATAGCCTTGTACAGTATAGTACAGCAGGGGGGTGGGAAAAGGGAGTGAGAGTGAAAAGGAGGAAAAAGAGGAGGGGAGAGGGGAGAGCATGGCATAACCTTGTACAGTATAGTACAGCAGGGGGGTGGGAAAAGGGAGTGAGAGTGAAAAGGAGGAAGAAGAGGAGGGGAGAGGGGAGAGCATGGCATAGCCTTGTACAGTATAGTACAGCAGAGGGTGGGAAAGAGAAGGAGAGATGTGAGCTTTAGGAGGAGGGAAAGGTGGATAGAGGGAAATATATGAAGAGATAAAGAAAGGAGACATTAAAGAAAGAAGAAAGTAGAACAAGAAGATGAAGAAATCTGAAGAAAGAACTCAATCAGCGTTCGCGAAGTCGAGGCGCTTCTTCGCCCGCTCCGCTGTTAACTCAGCTTTCACAGGCGTGGAACTTCAATATCTTTTTTTTTTTTTTGTTAACTCAAATCTACAGGTGTACCTGTCGGTCCCGCTCAACCAAATATGTATCGAGTGTTTGAGTCTTCCATTTTATGCGATATTCCCGGTCCTTCTGCTCAGCGCAATTACACGCGATATCTTCAACCGCTTTTCTAAACGCGAACAAAAGAATCCCTCCACAAGACGTAGTGTGAAGGATAAGGGAAGCGTCCACGTCTTGTTACGCTGTCATCTACGACAACTGACACGTATTTTTCGCCGCCGCTCACCGGAAACGGAAAGTCGGAAACCGACTCGCCACAAAACGACTGTCGCACCTGTCATTGTCGCCGTCCGCGCTTCTTTCTGGACGAAGCAATAAAGGAGTCGTTGCTGCGGCACATGTTAGAAAACAGCGCACCGTCGGATATCGCTGCAAAAGATTAATGGCTCGCCTTTCGCCTTCTTTGTTTTTTGCGCTTGCTTCAGACTTCCTTTTCTTGCACGACTCTCTCACTTCCTTTTTCTTTTTTCTCCAATGAGACTCTAAGGTGCCGAAAACGGGACGACACTGCAATCTTCGCGTTACTTAAAGGGGTGGTGCCACCAAATTTGTGGCTTGCGCGTTCTTCGCTGCAGGCGTTTCTTATAGCTCTAGGGAGCATGATACACGCACCAAGATTCGCGTATTCTCGCTAAATAATTTAATATCGCATTATTTATGTGGGCAACTTTCGGTTTCGGTTTCTGGGCGCAAGTTGGGCAGTGACGTAGAGGTGTAGAAGACTTGCTCACGCGACCAACCAAGGCTGTGACACACGTCGTGATGAGTATCGTCTGCTCTCGCCCACAGGTCCGGAGGTCACTCACGTCAGTACAGATCTGGTGTGACGTCACTGCAACATTTTTGTTGCCCCTCCTATAGAGCTACGTCAGTGTTCGCGCGCTAGCGATGAGTCTCGATCGGGAGGATGAGCATTCAAGTACACTTTGGAAGTGAATTAAGATATATTCTAAACGTTTGCTGTGTCCGACCCTTCGTGTGGAGTGTCCTTGCATACAGAGGAAACACACAACAGGCTTGCTATAGCCTCGAAATTTGATGGCACCCCCCCCCCCCCCCCCCCCTTTAACGGGCCGCTCACTATACCCCACTGCAAATTTCGATAACACATGTATGGATGAATGCCATGAACATCCCCCCTCATAACGGAGCGGTGATATATGAGCCACCAAGCACGACAAAAAAAAAAAAAAAAAAAAAAAAAAAAAAAAAAAAAAAAAAAAGATATTTTTCGTGTTCAGTAGTTCTAACACCTTGTCTACTTCAGTTACATTTATTTTACTAGAGAAAAAAAAATAAAAGAGCGAGAATTCACAGCCCAACTCGCTGCGCCTTACGGCAAAGTTACCTTATTTCCACACTATTTATTTTTGTCTTTTTACTCGGCTGTTCCACCACGAATGCTCCAACCAATTCTTACCTATTTCTGTCGCGGACGAGTTAACCTTTCCATTTTCGTCCCTAAAACCCAAGGCTTCATTTTCATTATGTAGGCTAGTGCCCAAACATACATCTCCACATTCAATTAGAACATGCTCCGTCGTTCCCTTAGCTGCCGCAGATCATGTACATCTTTTTTCTTGTTTACTGCGTGACGCTTTGTAACTACATTGGAAGGTGTAGGGCGCCGCCTAGTGGTCAGTCTCAACGAAAGAATTTTTCAAACCGCTTCGTTACTCTAAAAAATTCAGCAGATCCCACATACCATTGGAATCGATGTTATGCGAAGCATGCGGAGGGAAGGTGACTGTAGTGTAATTTTATTGAGCGAAACGTTACTAATTGACGCCAGCGACATGTACAAATGTTGCATGCACAGACATATGTTCAACAGTTGCATATGGTTTATATAACCAGTTGTTTAGAGCAGCATGGATATTACCAACACTAGAAGCGGTAAGCACTACAAAAAAAAAATCAACCTGCGCCGTTACCGCCTCCATAACGCGAGCACTCGCTGCCAGAGCAGACACTCTGCGCCTGCAACAGCTGCGCACTTAGACTCAGAGGCGTGTGCGTCATAAACCACATGACGTGGCCCGATTCCTTTTCTTTCACTCTCTATTTTACTTCGCGTAGCATGCATTGCGGACTCCGCATCTGATGAAGGACCGAGGTTACGGGCCGTGGTCATAACCGTTTCGAGTAGCGCCTGTTATGCACGGGCCTGTTACGTATAGTGGACATCTATGTATAATGACATATGTTCGAACCTTTTCGGTAGTCCGCCTCGATGGATCAGTGGCTAGGGTGCTCGGCTGCTGACCCGAAGGTCGCGGGTTCGATCCCGGCCGCGGCGGTCGCATTTCGATGGAGGCGAAATGGTCGAGGCCTGTGTACTGTGCGATGTCAGTGCACGTTAAAGAACACCAGATGGTCCAAATTTCCGGAGCCCTCCACTACGGCGTCTCTCATAATCATGTCATGGTTTTGGGACGTAAAACCCCACATATTATAATTATTACGTATAGTGGGGGGAGGAGGCGGAGGAAGAGGTGACACGCCTCCTTCTATTTTAAGTTTCTACCAAATTTGCAAAGAGCTAGCGGTACCATATCTTGCAAACACGATCACCATCGACCGATCTCCGCGCCGCGTTTGTTCGTTTTCTATGCTCAACCTGGTTTTAGGGCATTTAAAGCTGTTCTTAGGCGGCAGTAGTCGCTACTTCGTTTCGCATCTGACAGTGCAAGAAAAGCCTGAGCAGATTAAGCAGGAAGGCTAAGTAAGCGAAGAACATCGAGACAATTGCTCGAGCATGAACCGAAAACTTCAGTGATTCGCAGTTACATGTGCACGGCCCACCATTCTGCACTCGTATCCGAGGAGAGACGCTATCGAGTTGTGGAATCCGAGAGACATGATGCGGCAGTCTATATGGTCTTCAACTAGGAACATCGTAGAAATGTGCGAAACAAGTCACAGTTTCGCCGCAAGGACGAAGCAATGAATGCCAAAGCAGCAAATTGGAATGTTACACGAAGTAAGGCTACAGAAACTAACACCTTCAGGAAACGCGGCCGATGCAGCGAGCGAAGTGAGCTTCGTGCGGTCTATGGCTTCGGCGCAAACTTTGCGATGACAGCACAACACGTACAAAGGCATGAGCTGTTCGCTTATCTCCTCTCAAGATAGGGCGCGTGCGATCATGCCCGGTCGGTCAACATACTGATTTTCATTGGGAAGCGCGCAGCCCCTGCCCTCCCCATCACCGCCAACCATCTCCATGTAACTTTCACGCGACGAAAGGCAGTCGCAGCGCGTTTCCTCTCTGCTTCATCAGCGATCATCTGCAGCTATCGCACACTTTCACTCGCACAATGAACAAGCGACGCGTGGCTGTATCTTATCGATTGGGACTTTATGCTGAACATCACGGCGACGGTGACGACAAAAAGGCGTCTGCAGTGTCCAATTATGTAATGTTGCAATAAAAAATACGTTCACAAACTCGCACACACGCATCGATTTCCATGCAGGTTCTGTGTCGTTCCAGCGCTCTTCCATCTGACGCGCTTGGAGAAAAAAGCGCACATATGGTTGCTCGGATACCATGGTTGCCCAACGCTTTTTTCCCATGTTTATGACGACGTCGTTGCTAACCAGAAAAATGAGTAGCGACCAAACGTAAGGAACATAGAAAGACAACACTGTAACGCCAAACTGTAGCCCTCCTCTCTTAACCGTTCCTAGTGCGCTGTTTTCTTCGTGCAATATCCTACAGCCAGCTGCGTGTGCTCACCGCAGGAAACCGGTGCTGCAGTCCCCTGGCCGCCGCCGATCCGGGCGGCGAGCCAAGCAGGAGCAGGCAAGGTAGCTCCGGCGGTGCGCCGGGACCGAGCGGGTTGGGCGCCGCCACCACTCCCGGAGGGGGAGGCGGCGGCGGGGAGGCGCGGCCGCCGGTGGGGCCGCGCCCGCGGGACCACCCAGCAGTCTCGTCTGGTGCTGCGACAGGTGGTGGTGGTGATGGTGGTGGTGCAGCGGCGTCAAGTACGCGGCGGCGTCCGTGCCAGCGGCGGCCAGCACTTCCAGCAGCTGCGGAGGAGGCGGCGGCGGCGCTGCGGCCGGAGGCGCCCACCACTTGTCCAAGGCTAGCGCGACGCAGGGGTCCTCCTTGAGGTCGCCGACGACCCCCGGATTTGGCTGAGCGTAGACGGGAGGCGGCGCGGACGAGGAGGCGCACGACGACGACGACGTCACGAGCGGAGCAGCGGCGGCGGCGGCCGAGGAGGAAGTCGTCGTCGTGGTCGTCTCGGACGCCTTGAGGAGCGCCGCGGAGGGTCCCCTTCGGCGGCGTCGCTGTCTCCTCGGCTTCTTCCTCCTGCAGGCCGCCAACGAAGCGTGCCGCCGGCGACGCGCGGCCACCGGCTGCTCCTCAACGGCGGCCGCGACCGGCCGTATCGCGATGACTCAGCGGTGCTGGCACAGGGACCACATGCGCTCGCGCGCAGGCTCACGCGACGACGGACACCAGCACTCGCGATTCGGGAGCGAAGCGCATGCAACTCGGACGCTGCGAGACAGACGCACCCTGCTGCGTCTTCACCTACCACAACGCTATCCCCGTCCAGCGTCTCCAAGTCCCTTGTTTTCAACTATATGCAACAACCAGCAAAATAACTATTCCAACGTCTGAACGACAATGTCCGACGCAAGCCTCCGCGAAAAACCTGAGCAACCTTCCGAGCGTCTCAGACAAACGTGCCCGCGGTATAGAAAACAAGAGGACCCAACTGTCACGCTTCAAATTACTATAGCAGCTCTGAGATGCTAGAAGCAACAGCTGCTCCCGACAAAAGCTACGGGCTGCAGGTGTTGAAAAATATTTCACCAATATCACTCGCCGACAAAATCGACCCGAAAAATAGATCTTGGCACTTGTAAAGTTTACACTACACGACTGAAGGAGGACATTAGGGGCGTAATCCTGTTTATAACGACACCTATTCCAAACTCCTTCAACTTTTCTGTGATGTCAAATCGCTAGTTTGCAGAGATGTTGGTGCTCTGCAAGTAACTTGGTAAATGCTATAGATATGTGCTGCAAGAGAGAAGCTGCTGATAACGAATGATTCAGGTTCCGCAATAGTTACCTCGAGAAAATCGTGCAGTGAGTCGCTGTCCGATACAACGTCCGGTTTCCGTACTCAATGGGTGTAGGAAATGTTTTCTATAGATGGGTTTCTTCCTGATGTCTACGCATACAGTGCTCGAAAACACTAAAGAACTTCTCGACCACAATGCCTCGAGATGTTCTCGAACTGTTTCAAAAAATACTTAGAAGTTAACGAGTGAAAAGTGCCATCAACAAATAATCACCCCGCTAGAGCTTCGAAGAACTCTACAAGTAGGTCAGAAAAGTACTTGAAAACGCCAAGACGATTTTCAAGCACGCTGAGCGGATCGAGGAGGCGATTAGTGAAAGTACTTCAGCTCCCTCATTAAGCACCGCAAGAACCTACGTTGCCAACGGCCTCTTGCGCACGCAATGCGACGAACGTTTAGCGGCCGGGTGCTTCCATATGTTCACTTCCGCCGACGCCCAACCGGCGGCGATGAGCGTCCCCGGAATAACGGGACGCTTCAAGCGTGCAGAAGTATCCACACGGAGTCGGGCAGTATCCGTTCGCGTTACCGGATGCTACTCACCGCCCCGCGTGGGCAAGAGCCCGGGAAGCAGCGACGAAAAAGGAGGGAGACACGCTAGCCTATAACTAAGTGGAACCAAGAGAGCAATCTGGAACAGAACTCTTCTTCGAGAAGTAAACTACACGCCTTCTTCAACCGGGACGGCGGGGACGCGTGGCAGCGAAGTCCTCAACCGTTGCGCAACGAGAAACACGGGGGAGGTCGATGCTGGCGTCGTGTCTGGAAGAAGGCGCGAGCAACACCGTGCACGGGGAAAATAACAAGCACCAGAAGCGAGCGACAAACGAAGAAGTCACGTCACCCGTCACCACAACGCGCAAACAACGGCCAAGAGAACGCGCACAGTCGAAGTCCTCTGGGGGAAGGCGCTGCTGGTTGACGACACGACGTCGAGGACAATAGGCGACGGGCCACTTCTGTCGGCGCCTCGCCGGAAGCGGTCGACCGGCAGGCAGCAGCAGCCGGCTGGTGCGGTCCGGCAAGCTCGCCGCGACCGAAAAGAAGGGAGCCGCGCTCTCTCTCCCACCGAAAGTGCTCGTGCCGTGCTATGTACCAACTTGGAGGCGGCGGCGCAGCGCAAACCCCACACACGCGCGCAATCTAAGTCCTACTACGGGCGACGGCGACGGCGCAGCGCGCTCTACTAACGCCGGGGCCGCGAGACCACGGCCGCGAGCGCGCTCCGGTCGTCCCGATGTCGTGGGGGGAGCCGGATCGATGGAGCACGGGCAGCGCCGCCACGGCGGCGACGTTTTTTTTTTTTTTTTCGGGAAGAGGTTGGGAAAGAGTTGGCGGAAAAGGGAAAAAAGGAAAAAGGGGGGCGAGCCGCAAACTCCCCGGACGGCTGGCTGGCTGTGTAGCCAGCACGGCGCTCTGCCCTTTTCCCGCGAGAAGAACCTCCGCGGGAAGAAAGAGGGAGAGATGGGGGAAAAGTAACGGAGGCTGCTGCTGGCTGCCTCCCCAAATGCGCCTGCGCAATAGTACAGTCCTCCTCTACAGCGGGAAAGGGGAAGCGCCTCAAGCTAAGCAGAGAGAACAAAAGAGGTCACTACCGACGCCCGAGGGAAGCCGTACAGAGGGAGGCACCCCCTCTCCCGCTCAGAGGAGCCGAGGGATACAGAGTATACCGTTACTTCGAAAAAAGAAAAAAAAAGGCCGTCCCGAGTCGTACCAGGCGCAATGAAGGATGGGGATAAACTCCGGAAACACCTCCACTCCCCCGCTGGCCCGGGAAACCCCGGGAATGCGGAAACGGCTACTGTAGGGCGCTCTAAAAAAGAAAGCGCCAATCTATGGAACAACAGCCGACGAAATCTGTTACGGGGCCTCATATTAAACTGGAACCCGCAATGCATACGCGAGCAGTCCTTGCAGCGAACTTCGTGACTTGGCCGTCAATCCGAGAAAACGAATGCTAGATAAACAAAGCCATACGTTTGTCCCTCACTGAGCGGCGAAGCCAAAGGGGAGACATTGGACAGATTTAGTTGAGCGTCCACAACAGCTTTGCGGACGCAGCCCACCATAGGAAATGTCTGGCAGGCTGCGCCCGCAGAGCTGCTGCGGACGCGCAACTAAATCTGTCTATTATCTGACTGTAGGCTCGGTTGTCTCGACTCTCGAGTACGCCGAAAACAGGTGGATATGAAGCAGCACAGCGGCTTAGCGAAAGAAGCGAGAACAGAAACGAAGACGGAGGTTGGCGAAGTGAGCAAAACATTTGCCAAGCGTTAGAATGCACCTCTGGCATTTCAGCTCAGACGGGCCCCAACACAGTGTCCCAAACACTTCTCAACGGATCGAAGCTACGTATAATGAAGACATCGCAATAAAAACTTCTGGTTAGACAGTGCGCCAACCTAAGTCGCGTATTCACAAACCAACCTTGTCGTTCAGTTTACTTATCACTTCCGTTTCCTTATAATGCTCCTCATAAACAAATAGGAAGGCAACCTTCACAAACCAACCTCCGTTATCTATTGCCTTGCTGACTGCGTTTATGCACTTCATGTGTATTAAGGGCCCAGTAACGATAAGGAGAATGAGAGATAAAGATAAGGTTGGTTTGCATGTGCGGCAGCCTGAACCATCTCAGACTGCTTCCCTCGCCGCTGTCCATGACAGCGATAAGCAGACGCAGCGGCGATCGCTTGAGCAGCCGCAAGCAACAAGTGCGTCCTCGCACAGCCACCAACCACCATGCATCGTCGCTGCGCTGTCGCCTTTTAAGCGGCTGGCCAAATGCTATGGTCGTTTGCCAGCGGAACGTCAGGGAGCCCAGCAATCACGGTGCGTAAGCGGGCATGTCACGCGGTATCTTATAAAATTATTTCGCGGGAATACGCAGTAAGCAGAAAAACACTAATACTTAATAGGCAGGAGGAAACTGTCGCTTTGCATGTAGTGGAAAGAAATATAGAACTTTCTAGTCGGTATTTTTCCCAACTTCATTGTTGGTGTATTAATTTTGCCTAATTAAGCAGAACACGAAAAATGGCGCGACTTAATTATTCTATGCACAGAACCATGCATTTTGGTGCATGACGGCGACGCCGACGGCAAAAAAAATAAACAGCCGAGAGTGTCCATATCATTGCTATCGCAATAAAAGTAATATTTCATATTAAGGACATATAGAAGTTGTAAAGTACGCCGATAGTAACAACTGTGACACTTGTTCGCGCTCGTCCAGTGTATATACCTGTGCGTATGTTTCGTGCGTTCTTTGTGTTTGAGCGGCCCGCTAAGTGTCGAGCTGTGAAGGTTGTTAGTTCGCGTTCGTCCTGCGTGTGCTCTATTCGTGCGTCCTTTGTGCTTGAGCAGCGCGCTCCAAGTTTCGATCTGCTGGCCGTTCTTCGCGTGACATTCCAATTTGTTGCTATCGCATTCATTGCTTCGCCCTTGCGGCGAAACTGTGACTTTTTATCTTAGCTAAAAGGTGCAGCTCCAAGGGCTGTGTATCCGCTCTTGGAGTTGGACATACAACAGCTCCAATAATGAGAAAAGCTCTTTTATTTATATTTATTTCAACAAAAACAACACACATGGGATAGCTAGCCATTACGGAAAGTATGGTAACGAGCGTGGGACGCCACCGATGTGCCATGATGGTATCCGAGGGCCGACGCAGCTTACAGTCGATCCCCCGCTACAACTCTGCGGAATACCACATCGCCTGGATCCAAACGCCCGTCTTTCCGCGAAGCAAGTGCCCGAGGATGATGATGGAAAACTTTTTTATTGAATAAAAGAGAAGGCGCTGACACTCCCGGATTTAATTGCTTGTATCATTATGATGCTTGACTGATGACCCGAAGGTTGCGGGACCAAATCCCTGGCACGGCGGTCGAAATTTCCGGAGTTTTAAACCACGGCGTTTCTCATAATTATATCGTGGCTTTGGGACGTTAAACCCCAACAATTATTGATTATTCATATTTACCACGTGGAAAACAGTTGCCGCATGAGCAAATGGGTGTCACTTTTGTTTTTAATTAAGTAACTGGGCGAAGCCGTATAACCGCAAATAAAGAGAGAGAGAGAGAGATGCAAGGAAAGGCAAGGAGGTTAACCAGACGCACGTCCGGTTTGCTACCCTGAACTGGGGGAGAGGGATAAAGGGAGGAAAAGAGAGACAGATGAATAGAAGGAAAGAGAGATAAGCAGAATCACGAGCACACTTGGGGGAGCACATCCAGTCTACAGCCGGTCGCTCAGATTTGTTGAGACCGCAAATAAACAGTATGCGAAAGGGCATATATCTCCAAGTTAAGAAAGCTACTATGACCAGGCACACTATTAATCAGGACCTGGTTAAAGACCGGACTATACCCGGAAAATAAGACGAAAAATGTCCGGTTTCCTGGATATATCTAGCACTTTAAGCGGGACTGATTAAGAGTGCATCCTGCGTAAACTAGCTCACTGTTCGCACTTTCTTTTTTTCGACGCTATAAATAAAGACAGCTCGGTCTGCGCTGTGTGAACGCCTAATGTATAAGTTAATGCTGTTTGGCAGCCAAGACAAAACCTGTACAGGCGCAGTGGGGAAGGGGGGTTGATGGGTATAAAACATTTTCCCAAGAACAGCTCCTGCCGACTATAAAACGTCAGTTGTGGAACAGCTGGGTGTCCGAAGCGTTATTTAATACGGCTTTTTCCTGCATTCGGCAGAAGTACTAAACCACAGATTTCACTTCCCAGCTGAGTGAAAACAACCGCTTAAGTTTAATGGCTCCACGATTTTCAAAAGAAAAAAAAAAGAGTCTAATGTCCAGAGGAAAACAACAACACCCCAAGCGACAGCTGTACGGACTACGGAGGATTGATTCACTTGTGTTTCCTCTGTGCTTCTCATATGTTTATCTGCTCTTTTGTGTTCTTGTCGTGTTATCAGATGATCTTTTATATCCGTTTCTGTTACTAAATTTCTTGTGATTACCTTACTTGCTTCGCGATAATCTATTTTATGTTCTATAGTCTCCCTTCTACTGTTTTTATGTTCTATAGTCTCCTTTCTACTGTTTTTCTACTGTTTGCTGCTCCGAGCGCAGTGCTTTCTACCTCCCGACGCTGGCGTTTCGCTCTCATTTCGATGGCTCGGACAGACGGATTAAGGCCTGACCACACGTACGCGTTGCAGCGCGTCAGCGCGAGGCTTGTAGACACGCCGCCGCACCCTCTCCCTATAGAGAGAGAGGGCGCTCAGCTTCATGCGGCCGCTCGCCCTCTGTCTCGATAAATAGACGGCGCGGCGCCGCGTCTACACCCCACGCGCTGACGCGCTGCAACGCGTACGTGTGGTCAGGCCTTTAGCCCTACGGCGACGCTGCTTACACGCGCGAGCGCGCACTGGCGTTCCAAACGCGCAGCCTGCTCGGCTTATGCGCATCAAACGTGGGACCTTCGTGACGCCAAAGCAAGACACTGAGACGACTACAGGGCGGTCTCCACCAAAACAAAAAAAAAGCACAATAGTTCCCGCACGCACGTATTTATTCTCTCTGGGTGCGTGCTTACGCGTGTGTGCATTGTGAATATTCCAACAAGGAGCGGGCGCGTCTTTGCGCAAAGGGCAAACAGACGCGGGGAAGACACGGACGAAAATAAAGGGAAACCCAAGAGCAGGCACGTGTCGGTCGCTCCACTTTCGGGATTCTCGATGGAAGGAAAAAGGCGCCCCGGGGGGGTGTGCGGGAGTCGAGGAAGATGAAGTCGTCATAGATACGACACGTCGATAGACGCGCCCACGCCGCCGCAAGCGAGGCGCGAGCGATCGTCCGGGGTATCGCCGGTCCCGCTTTCCCCTTTCGGGAAAAGAGGCGTCGACTGTCCCGTCGGACGGGAATAAAGGAGGGGGAGATAGCGGCAGAACAGGAGACCAGCAGGGCGGGACGACCGGAGGCAGAGAGCGACAGGATGAAAGGGAACACCTTTAGAAAGTGACTATTATATAAAAGGAAAGGAAGAAGAGAAAAGTGTTAGTTTTTAGGGGCGAAGGCTCCTAAGCGTGTGGGTCTGTCCCTCCTCTGTAGTAGTAGTAGTAGTAGTAGTAGTAGTAGTAGTAGTAGTAGTAGTAGTAGTAGTAGGTAGGTAGGTAGGTAGATAGCCACGTATAGTGGAATGTACCCACTCCACGTGATAACGATGAAGTATAAGCGCGTTCCAGTATAGTGGAATGTACCTACTACACGTGATAACGATGATGATGACGCTGATGACCATGAAGTATAAGCGCGTTCCAGACCACACATTCTCTTTCTGCCATGGATGAAAACGATCGAGCTTCGCCCACTCATCATCATTCACTTCGTGGATATGGCGTGATTTTTTCGTGTCTGTGCAGCCGCCTGGATTTGCGCACTTCGGAGAACAACATGCTGCCTGTAATCAAAACGGTGCCAACATTGCACGGTGGCGCCGACATAGAAAGCAGTCTTGTGCATAAGGGACACTGTGAGGTTTTTTAAATGCGAATGCATTTCTTAGTCGGGCTATGTCAGGCGCATCCGGCGTTGTCCGCGGAGGAGGAGGAGAGAGTGGGGGAAAGGTCCGCGCGCCGGCAGGTGTTATCTCTCCGCTCTCCTCCCTCCCATAGCAACAGCTGCGGGCGCGCGCGCTTATCCTCGCCCCTAGCAACCGGAGCATGTGGTGCGAGAGACTCTAGGAGAGGGTAGGTGCAGTGCTTCGCCGCTCCTTCTCTCGCCGTTCGCTCTCTCCTCCCTGCGCCCCACTCTCTTCCCGTCCGCTCGCGCCTCACTCTCGACCGTTCGCTGGCTGGGCGCCTCTCAAGGCGATGGCGAAGTCGGTGAAGGCAAAATCTCGGCGCAAGAAATGCATTCGCATTTCCTCACGATTCCCTTCGGGGAGGTGGGGGCATTTTTTTATTTATTTATTTTTTACAATATACGCTGAAATAGAAGCGGTTGGTATCTTTAAATCCCACAGGCTACTCCTACACAAAAAAAGACACGCAGACAGAACTTGTGCTAGACATCAACCGAGTTTGCTCCCAGATATGCACAAACATCGAGCAAGCGCGCACGCGCGAGCACTATACACCAGAGAGAATGTTTAACGGCGACATCGCTGAGCGTGCTATTTCATTGCGTGTGGACGCCCGTGTGGTCCTTTATAAATAATTGCGGCCGTATGACAACATAATGGGCAAAATATCACGCATAACAGGAATAGCCTTGCATAAGGGGAACCCATATATGAAACACCCACCAATGAAACACTCAAGTGCTAATAATACTTTACACGTGCGAATCGTTTTTCGTGTCGTTCGCGAGCACATTATTTGAGTTTTCACTTCATCTAAGTATACGGCATGACCTGGTATGGCAAGAACTTTACTTTGGTCAAGACAAACTAGGGCCCGAGGGCGAAAGCCCCCAGGCTAAGTCGGTGGCTTCGCCCACGTAGGCACCGGTAGGCCAAAGGCTTTCCCGACGTCGCGAGCTCTCCCGACGGCCAGGAGTTAATCTTGGAGGACTTCGCTGGATATTCGTCGACTATACAGTCTTCTTCACTGTTGAGATCCGAAGCCCTCTGGTTGGGGCACAGCCAGAACATATGATCAAATACACACGGAGTGTGACCACAACTTTGCCCCACGAATCGACCACCGCAATAATTTTTACAATTCGTCAAGCACGAGCGGAGTTACAGGGCTTTGTCGCACACTGTAATTGCCTTCTCTCTTTTCTCGTCCCGACGAGCGCGCTGGAAGCTAAGCAGGTCCGCCACGGTGGATCAGTGGCTAAGGTGCTCGGCTGCTCACCCGAAGGTCGCGGGTTCGATCCCGGCCGCGGCGGTCGCACTTCGGTGGAGGCGAAATGGTAGTACTGTGCGATGTCAGTGCACGTTAAAGAACACCAGATGGTCAAAACTCCGGAGCCCTCCACTAAGGCGTCTCTCATAATCATAGCGTGGTTTTGGGACGCAAAACCCCAGATATTATTATTAAGCTAAGCAGGGAGGGATGGCACGGGGGAAAGGAGTTACGTCACGCACGCATTATGACCTTATTGAGCACTTTTTCTTTTTCTTTTTTCTTCGATCGCGCGGCTTAGTTCCAGTGCGATCGCGAGTGCACGTGGCGGCCTCCCGCGGCGGCCACGGTAACTACGCAGCGCACGATGCTCAAAATCAGCCGATGGCCGTGAATTTGGGTATACGGCGCGGTCATTCAGGTTTATGGCATCATTTGTAGAAAGAAGAGGGAACGGATTTTCAGCTGACTCGAAGAATTCATTGTAAATTCCAGGCCGCGTGCTGCGCTATAATGTCTGACTCGCCTGTTCTCGGGAGCCTCGACTGCCAATCGGCAGTTGTTTTCTGACCATGCTGAAAAAGTGTTGCAGGGCCCCTTTAAACACAAAACGTGTGGGATAAAATTTGGTTTGAATCATTCTTAATGTGACCGCCTGAGCTCCGCCAGCTTGAAAATAAAAAGGCTGTGCACAAGTGGAGTGTACTAACAGAAGTAAAACCAGTGCACGCACAGAACCTTGTCTGCCGTTACTTTTTTAAACTCGGCGACCTTTCGCGATTGATAAGCTAGCCACGTGCACCGCGAGACCAGCTTTCAAATCGAACATTCTTCGATGAAAACAGGTGTACCAGGACAAAAAGTAAGTAAGGTACTCCGAACGGAGCTGTGACGCGTATTTTATAAGCTGCGAAGAGCAACAGACCACACCCGGCCTGCCATGGACATAAGCAGCAACAGACGTGACTGAAAGGAATAACACCGCACCGTTGTGAAACACGCGTAAAAAGAAGCGAACGGTTAATAAAAAAAAAAGTGGAATAATGGAATTCCGAACACGAGTCTTGTCAGGAAGGAGCACCCGTTTGGTTAGCGGACGGACCCAAAAAATAAAATAAATAAATAAAACAGACACCCGGAAGTGATAAAAACGTTATACAAGACGTGCGAGGGAAGCGCGCCTAGAAAGATGAAACAAAGCTATAGAAAGTAAAATACTCGCGAATGGGGGGAGAAATATTATTTTGAAGGTGGGGGGGGAACAATCTGTCGCGCCCTGCGGGCTTACTTTAGAAAATTAGGGGTCACCGCGACCGGCGACGTAGAGGTTTGGGGGGGCTTGTTTTTAGAACAGCATTAACTTAAGTCAGTCAGGAAAGCACGCAAGGTGGTGGTATTAAAAGAGTTTTAGTCTGTCCGCAAACTTAGCGTTAGGGTTATACCGGATACCGTAGCCATAAACGGGAGAGGCCGCATACGTGGTGCCATCTGGCGGGCCCGAGGTGAACCAGGCAAACATAGAATTGCGATTGTTTTTCTTTTTTTATATATAGTGCATTCTACTTCCTTGGTAGCGTAAATTAGCGGCGGCGGCCTAATATCGACCTGAGTTGGCTTTTAAAACTTTTTTTCTCTCAAGAGACTAGGCGACAGGGCCGTAGCCAGAAAAAACGGGGCCCTAGCACCCCCCCCCCCCCCCGAAATTCGGATGGAGGGGGGCTTTTACCCAGAATAAATAATGAAAATAAGGTGTTTCGCAAGGTTCGCAACGGGTGCCCCCCCCCCCCCCCGCCCCCCGAAAAAAAATTCTTGGGTACGGGCCTGCTAGGCGAAAATAAACAAAAAACAAAACGTGCCTATAATTGTGGTTGCACGAAGCGTCGCAAGATGCCGGCACTATCGACCGGTAACCCGGTATTCTGTTAACCCCTTTGCGTGTACCGGAATACTGGAGAAGCTAAAAACATCTGTTACTGAGAGCAATAAAAAAAAGAGAGAGAGAGAAGCTGCACAGGAAAAAGGGGCTTCGTTAAAGAAGGCCCGAGAAAAGGCGGCAAAAGACTACCCAGGATTGACAATGCATGACACACATGAAAAGTCAATACACTGTACCGAGACGACAAAACTGGAACGACAACGCGATGAGAAGGCAAGATGGTAGGAAGGATTTTTCCCCTTATTTATTACGTCAAACACAAGACAAACTACACATTATTAAGCGTGGAAACTTGGGCAAGTTGGTAGGGACATAACTGAATATAAGAACACCGCAACAGACAAGGACTGACGAAGATAACACACACAGCGCTGCGTGTGTTATCTTCGTCAGTCTTTGTCTGTTGCGGTGTTCTTATATTCAATTACACATTATTCTTTGAAAGCAACCACTGGATCTTTTTTTTTTTATCAAGAAAGCATCGAATACTAGCGAGTAATTAAACGAAAACGAAAAATATCCCCTGATAATTCTTGGTCTTTTACGTCCCAAAGGCACGATATGATTATGAGGAACACCATAGGTGAGCAGTCCGAAAATTCTGACCATGTGGCGTTATTTAACGTGTATACCTAAATATAAGCGCACGGGCCTCGAGCATTTTCGGCTCCATCGAAAATGCGGCCGCCGCAGACGGGATTCGCTCCCGCGACCTTCGTGTGACCGGTCAAGCACCGTAACCACTAGACCACCGTGACGGTCCCCGCTATTCCTTCAAAGCAACCAACGGATTTCTCTGGCAGGAAAATATCGATCACCAACGACGAAACGAAGATGAAAATTATCCTCTAAATGGTTGCCTAAAACGTGCGCATCCTAGCAAGCGCAGCGGAACAAACACAAAAGGAAGAGACACGTAAACAGGACGGACGCTAGACATGAACGTCCTGTTTACGTCCCTTTCTTTTCTGTTTGTTCCGCTGCGCTCGCTAAGACGGACAAGTTCTACACCCACCAACTAGCCCAAACTTCTGCGTTGAATAGTCACCCTTAAAAAAAGAAAGCACGGCGCTAATTACGTTCGTGTAGCCTAGCCCATTTTCGCAGTAATTTCACGTACACTGCTTGCGCCTAAAATGTTACTGTAATTGTTATGTTGAGCCCCCCGCACGGTGCAAACATTCGATATTCAGGAGAGAGAGAAAAAAATATATCGCACAGCTTGCACTAAGTCGCGCAAGGCAGGGTCACAGCAGATCTGGTGGGCACCTAGATGGTCCTGGCTGGCCTTTACCTTCTCGTCTAGAAAAAGCTGGACTACGCCGAAATGATGCCACTCTGCTTTGCCGTTTATGGCTGAGAGTGGCTTTCACGAAGTCATTCTCCTTTCGAATCGAAATGGCTGACAGCTGTTTTTGTGACAACTGTAACAGCGAGGAGACATTACAGCACATCCTTCTGCGACAGTCCTCGCTACAAAGGCCCAGAGAAAATCACTCGCAGGATCGCTCTAGCTCGCACAGATCACCGAACAATGACGGCGGAAACCATTCTGGAATGTCGTCCCTGAGAGGTCATCGCGGGTGCAAAGGCGACGAAGCCAGTGCTCAACTTCTTGAAGACAACAGACATTCGAACCGGCTCTTATAGACTATGGAGTTATAATGACTGTGAGGTGTATGACTTTGTGTGCGCGTGCTCTCCTCTCTCCCTTTCTCTCTATCTTTAAAACTCCCCCCATCCCTTTGACCAGTGTAGAATAGCATACCGGGTCCTTCTAGACTGGCTTAACGTCCCTGACTTTCATCTCTCTCCTGTTCCTTCCTTCCTTCTCATCTACTTGCACCGTAGTAACCAAATCCACAAATGGTTGTTTCTACAGGCTGCATACGGCAATTACCTGTAACAGCCTGTGCGAGGCTGACAGTACTTGTCGTACAAAAACGCATAATACACGGCGATAAGTGAAGCAGTTCAAGTACAAAGCGGAAGCGCAAAAACGAAAAGAAAGGACCAGAAAATACCAGAACGAAAGTTGACTCCAGACGAGCGGAAGCTGTCTGAAAAACTGCTTCCTCGCGGTGCGGGCGAGGCGAATACGAGATGGGGACATTAGGACGACGCCCATAGTGCTAAAAACAGTGGCACTTCCTCTCAACGTATTCATTTTTTTTTTATATATATATATACGAAAAAAAATATGGGAAGGTAGCCTACGTAAGAGCCGGCTATCCCAACATCATGGTAGTAATATACTAGGTACACACAAAAATAAGAGAAAAAAAAAACAATAAAAGAAGAAAAATAATCAGTCCGCTCGCTACTACTTAGCCATCCCGAGAGTTTTCGTTTGCTACCTTACATCTTCTCCTTGACAAGCCGCGGTGGTCTAGTGGTTATGGCGCTCGACTGCTGCTGACCCGCAGGTCGCGGGATCGAATCCCGGCCGCGGCGGCCGCATTTTCGATAGAGGCGAAAATGCTCGAGGCCCATGTACTTAGATTTAGGTGCATGTCAAAGAACCCCAGGCGGACAATATTTCCGGAGCTCTCCACTGTGGCGTCTCTCATAATCATATCGTGGTTTTGGGACATTAAACCCCATTATTATTATTACATGTTCTCCTTGCTTGCTTGCGTTTCCTCGATTTTCGCTACCTTTTAGTTCACTTTTTCTGATTTGTTCCTTTTTACTTGGTTGTCCTTGAATGATTCGTTCACTCGTCCTTCCGTTTCACGCAAATGTCTCTTTTTTTTTTAATTTATACCGCTTTCTACCGCAATTACCTTCATTGCTTCGTTACATCCCTCCTAGACATTGTGACTTCTCTTATTCGATCATTAATTCTTAAGTCGATTATTTTACCCTTGCACTTATTTTATCTTACCATCAACTACACCGGTCATTTGAACGTGTGGAGCCAAATCAACAGGTTACTCCATTTAAAAAACATTTAAAAAAGAGCCCCTGTAGCTCTTTTTTTGTGTGCGTGTGTGTGTGTGTGTGTGTGTGTGTGTGTGTGTGTGTGTGTGCGTGTGTGTGTGTGTGTGTGTGTGCGTGTGCGTGTGCGTGTGTGTGTGTGTGTGTGTGTGTGTGTGTGTGTGTGTGTGTGTGTGTGTGTGTGTGTTTGTGTGTGTGTGTGTGTGTTTGTGTTTGTGTGTGAGTTCTGACGCTCCACGTACCTAATTCCGTATGAACACGTGGTGCACGTTAACTTTCCTACGGAGACCGCTATGCACGTTACGTGCGCGGCAAATCAAGACATACTAAAAAAAAAGCAACATGTACTCTTTCTTTATTTTTCTTTTCTTTCTTTTTTTCTTTTTTTTGCTAAGAGCGTAAGAGCACAGTGGCACAATTCGCGAGCTGTCAAGCGACACTTGGACAAACGAAACACGGCGCGATGATATATCCAACTTAAAAAAAAAAAAAAAGCAAGAACCAGAACTGGAAGAGATAATCGAAACGGATAACGTCATTCCCAGGTTGCTAAACCCAAACCACGGTGTCTCAAACCAAAAAAGAAAAAAGAAAAAAAAAGGAAGAAGAGCAGCGCAGACGGCACGGAACTGCCCGGGAGAAATTGATCGGCAGCTAGAGAGCAATGAAAAAACAAACAAAAAAAAAACATTTTCACGTAAAAACCTTTTACGAGAGGATGACACGTGAGCGACAAAATATGCGCATGAAACGACGCTACGCAGTGCGGGGAATCCAGGAACAAAGAAAAATAAAGAAAAAAATTGGGAACGTACCATACCGAGTTGAATAAGGCAGGAATGAAATCGTCGAAGAAGACGCGTATTACCTTCTACATACGAACTACCATAACAAAATTGTTCGAGTATGACAGAGCCCGATGACAGCATTGGGAAGAACAAGACAGGCCCCCCCTGGGAGAACACCTCCACGGCAATCAATGACACGTCATGAAAGATGCCGGTTTTCGCGCGGTTCCTTGTCAGTGTATATATGTACATAGAGCTTCTGAGTATGTTTTCTTCTTTTATTCTTTTTCATTTGTCTTATCTTTGAGTGTACCTTGTATATTACTGCCATGATGTTGGGATAGCCGGCTCTTACGTAGCCTACCTTCCCATATTTTTTATATATAAATAAGAAAAAAAAAAAGAAGGAGAGATCGCCCTTCCAAGCAGAGGACCGGATGGACGCGGGCATCCACACACGAAATCACTGACAGTGCCAAGATGATAAAGGCAATGAAGCGATGAACCAATTCAGACTGATAAATTATTAATTGAAAACTATACTGTTGGCAATTTCACCACCACCAACAACAATATATGGGGTTTTACGTCCCAAAACCACGATATGATTATGAGGGACGCCGTAGTGGAGGGCTCCGGAAATTTCGACCATCTGGTGCTCTTTAGCATGCACTGGCATCGCACAGTACGCGGGCCTCTACCATTTCGCCTCCCCCGAAATGCGACCGCCGCGGCCGGGATCGAACACGCGACCTTCGGGTCAGCAGCCGAGCACCCTAGCCACTGATCCACCGCGGCGGACGGTGAGTGGCGAGAGTCCGAGCTATTTCGCCCAAGACCATAGGCGTGAGCACGGGGGGGGGGGGGGGAGGGGGGGCAAGGGGGGGGGGGGGGGAGGGCGCTAAGTCAGCTTCATACATTGACATAATAGGGAGGGGGGGGGGGGCACTGCGAAGAAACCTTCGCTTCCTCCCCCTCCCCCCCCCCCCCCCGAAGGGAAACCCTGCGCAGGGCACGCCTATGCCCAAGACAAACACCAAACCGAGGTATACGCGACGTCATCTGACGCATCATCCAACACGTCATGTCGTCCTGCCACTCCCGGGTTTCCTCAACAAAGGACGCGCCGCTCTGGGAAAACATGGATACGCCACAGATTTCGATAAAGATGCGGAGACAACAGAGACACGCGAGCGTTATACAAATCCTCTTACACGGATAAAGCAAGACATATTCCTCGCCCAAAGCGCAGCTGAGCCGCCATGAATCCCCGCGCGGTATGTCGCATATAGACGCGCACCCCGAGTGTGTGCAGAAAGAAGTACGTCCACTCCAGCGTCGCACGTGCCTCCTAAGCCGTCCGTACTCGGTGGGGAAACCGCGAGTTAGGCACGCGCGCGGCCGATTCGCCGCGGGCGCAAACAACCCGGCGGGATAAACCCGAGAGCTGTCCACGAGACGTCCAGCTCTCCACCGGAAAACGAGTGGACACGGAGAGCTGTGTCAACGTCACGCGCGGCAGCAGTCGTCAGACTCGGTCGCCGTATAAGACGAAGGAACAAATAACTTTACTTTGTCCGCGGACTCCTTAACGTCTTGCGTTTTTACGCATATAGTTTCCTATAAATACACTAGAGGGAACTCTGGCGCTAGTGTCTATGGGAGCTGCAACGCACGGCGCTTCAGCCAGTGTGGGAATGATGGGTAGTACACAAATTTGCCTAGTCCTGCCTAGTCTTCCTTCTTTTGGCTCCGTGCGGCCTGAATCCTCTTTGCCGCAATACGATGTTCAGCAAAGGTTCAGCAGTTACGCTTCACCACCTTGACCTTTTTAGGCTCACGAATTCAAATCGGCTCACGAAGTTCGCAACGGTCCGTTCTTTTATCCGAAACAGAACCAAAACACAGCAATAAACACAGCCACAAGTGCGTTCGAAGCCGTAACCACAAAGACTAGGCAAATTTGTGTACTACCCATCGATCCCATGGTGGCTGAAGGATCGCAGCGCCAGAGTCCCCTCTAGCTAATTTTAGGAAACTCTATGTTTTTACGGGTTACAGAAGAAGCATAGTGCCGACAAAGCGTAACCACATTGGTGAAGCGCTCTGCATATCCGAATAAATCACCCGCAGCAGTCGAAAACGAGCCGCGAACTTTTTGAAGTCGAAAGCTTTAGATACCTCATCAAATGCGAAAATTGACATTTGGCGTCAGTCAAAAATATCATCACGTGATTACTACACCGTATGACGTCGTCATGGCGTCACAAATCGGGAAAATTTCTGACGTCACTGTGACGTGACATGACGACGCAATCACACGACATCGTCGCTGGGTCAAACGTGGTCCGATCACGGAGGCAAGGCAAAACCAGGTGAGGTGCAGAAAGCTTGAAATGCCCCCCGATCTTGGAGGCAGTGTAAAAGAGCGTTAGGTGTAGAAAGCTTTCGGAGGGGGGGCGGGGCAGCATCAATACATAGAGTGAGAAGCAAAACAAGATGGCTTTCACCTTTGCGTAGTCTTAGGCGAATGCATATGAGTTCTTTGTCTTTCTTTAACTTTCTTTAGGCAAAGCAGGAGCACCCTACAGCTTAAAAGGCTTTAACATTGAAACAATAAAACTAACTGAAAAAAAAAGAAAGCAAATAAAACGTGGATGGTACGTCTGTCAATCGCATGTGTTGCGCGGCCCCGGAAGCTAAATTGAAGGCGTTTAAAAAGGAAGAAAGAGAGACAGAGAGCAGGACAGAAACGAGTAAAGTGCAAAGCGACGATTTCCTGCCGTTGGCACGCTTGCACTACACCAGTTTAGAACGGGAGAGTTTATTCTTTGAGCGACAATCTCTCGAAACGCCTTCCTGTTTCAATTATTTCTTGCTACACATTCCCGTCGCTTCCACCACCTTTTCTTTCTTTCTTTTTTTCGCGATAAAGCGCGCGACGCGAGCAGCCCTCTATGCAAACAGGATTTTTCGTTACTCCAAAGAAAAGGAAAACGAAATTCGCGAATACGGTGCGCGGCGGACTTCAAACGGAGGGAGTGGTTACAAGCGGTCCCGCTTGACTGAAAAACTTTCCCTGGGGGCCGAATAGGAAAAACGGAATTCATTGGAACGTACTCGCACGTGTCAGCGGCAGACGCATGGCTGCTGAGACGCTGTGCCACAGCCGCCGCGTTGATGACGAGTGGAACCGCGAAAGAAAGTAAAGCTAGAATCTGAATGTCCAAAGATTTTGACATTCAAAATGGAACGTTCCATAGCTACGCTTCCGCATCTCTCTCTCTCTCTCTCTCTCTCTCTCTATATATATATATATATATATATATATATATATATATATATATATATATATATATATATATATATATATATATATATACACGTAGATTATGAAGAGTCTGGCTTCGGTTGCCGTAAAACAAAATAGGAAAAATATATATACGCTTCTAAAAAACTGTTTATTGGTGACGTTTCGATCGGAGACCGATCTTCATCAAGACTTTTTGAAGATCGGTCGCCGATCGAAACGTCAACAATAAACAGTATTTTAGAAGCGTATATATATATATATATATATATATATATATATATATATATATATATATATATATATATATATATATGTGTGTGTGTGTGTGTGTGCGTGCGTGTGTGTGTGTGTGTGTGTGTGTGTGTGTGTGTGTGTGTGTGTGTGTTTGTGCGTGTGCGTGTGGGTGTGTGTGTGTAAGGGAGTACGACCTACGACGTTCGTTGGCTTGGAACGGTGGATTTGCTGACGTTTCGTCTGGCGCACCAGACTTTGTCAAAGTCTAAATACAACGTGGTTAGGGAAGAAGCAAGGAAGGAAGGAAGGACCAGGATAGGTAGGCAATGCAGGGATGTTAACCAGCCTTGAAATACTGCTCTGCTACCCTAACCTGCTGACAGCGGAGTTTGAAAGTTAGGAAAGGGAGAGACTAACACAGAGAGAAGGCGAGCACACGTCACACTCCTCAACAAACACAGTCACACTCCTCACAGTCACGATATCGCCATTGGTCTATAACCGCCGTTCCAAGTATGTGGTCTCCAAGAAAACTACAAGGCAACCTACGAACGTACTCACCTACCACAACGTTTTTGTCGCGAGAGGAATGTTTCGAATTACTCGCGTAGCAGCGGAAACGATAATTCTCATCTGCACATGTTCCTGAAGGCTGTTGCTAACAAAAAAGAAAAAAAGAAAAAGAAACTAAAATAGAGGCGGGAAAGGAAGAAGAGAAAGAAATAAGTGCAGGCAAGGAATCCTCCTAATAAAACCTACTGGGCTAATAAAGCACAGCAACATTTCTCGATAAGCAATGCTTGTAATTCACCAGCACCCTCCCATTAATTAAGGCTCGGTCGAAGAATTCCAAGCTCCTCGCGTAGTCTATCGAGTGGAACACGGTGCACTTCATTTAAGCCGCTTTCGATTGCAGATTCCCGATTATATAAACGCGTTAGCTGCAAGGGCGCACGCGATGAGGAGACACGCTAAAATTTATACAAGTAGACATTCCTTAGCGTGTTCCTTGTGTGCTTTCTCTACACCTTCTCCAGGACACAATGCGTAACCTCATTATTAAGGAATGGCAAAGCCTAACCCATAAGCCCAGCAATGTGGCTGCTACAAAGGTACACGAACTTCCCTTCCTTAACTATTAGATTATCGTAACCAGCAATGCCCTACCTTTATCAAACCAAGCGCCTGATTCAATATTGCTGGTATAGAGCAACGCACCGCTAATCCTCATCGACCGAAATGCGGGTAATTCAGGAGGGACAATTTGCACCTCAACAGTGCGGGATGTCACGTGACCTCAGTAGAAACGTCACGAATGACGTCATACCACGGCCGTACAATTCCAATGAGAGGAAAGCGGGCCAGAGCCCTGTCAAGTTGCAATTCTTGAGCCACTTATTCCGTCAACCCCATATTTATCGCGGAGCAAATAAAGGTTCATTTGATTGATTGATTGATTGATTGATTGATTGATTGATTGATTGATTGATTGATTGATTGATTGATTGATTGATTGATTGATTGATTGATTGATTGATTGAAGGTAGAACCCGCGTTTCATATATTCTACCAGTATCACAGGTTAGTTCCCGTCACAGGGCACGAGTACCCTATGCGGTGGCGCTTCGCGGTTCTCACTATTTTACCAGCATCATTGCAACCAGAACCAGGGCCGACAGCGACGTGCCGCTCTAGCAATGACGTCACGCATGACGTTTCTGTTAAGTCACGTGACCACGGAGCTGTTGAGGCGTCCCACCGGAAAACACGCCGCTTGCATATGCCTCTCAAATCGATGCTGTAAAACGCGGCGCTTTGAATCGTCTCCACAACGGCTGCAGCATAGTTTCCTATCAATACACTAGAGGGAACTCTGGCGCTGGTGTCTATGGGAGCTGCAACGCACGGCGCTTCTGCCAGCATGGGAATGATGGGTAGTACACGGATTTGTCTTAGCTTCGGTCTATCGGCTCCGTTTGGCTCCGTTTGGCCTGCATCCCCTTTGTCGGAAGACAAAGTTCTGCAAACGTTCGGCCGTTCCCTTTCACCACCTCGACCTTTTAGGCTAACAATTCAAACCGGCCTACGAAGTTCACAACGATCCATTCTTTTATGCGAAACGAACGCCGAAGCACAACAATAAACGAAGCCACAAGTGCCTTCGAAGCCGCAAGCACGAAGACTAGGCAAATCCGCGCACCACCCATCACCCCCATGCTATAGGCTGAACGATCGCAGCGCCAGAGTCCCCACTAGTATATACTGTAGGAAACTCTCTGGTGTCCGGGCAGTTGTGAAGAGGCGGCGACAGTGTAGCCACCGACGATAAGCACTACGGCTCGATCGATGCCCGCCGAGTGACGAAAAAACGCGGGGTGCTGGTTTGGTTCCCTCCCCTCACATAAACGCGTCGACGCACGCGACCAAGAGCGCATCGATTAAGTGATCGAACGGCCTACAGAGGAGCCACTAATGGTTTCGCCCTCGTTCCATAGCGTCACACTTAAAATGTTTGCGAACCTTTCATTGTTCATTCCTCGGCTCGTTTCGCATTTCCAATTTCCTCGCGCGCGCCCCGCTTTCCCACCCGGCCTCGAGATAAGCTCTGGCAGTCATTACCCGCAGAGTCGCGTTGGTGGCGACTTTTTTTTCAAGCTTTGAGAGTGCGCAAAACTCGACTTCAATTAATGTATCTCCGGGTTATGGGTTCGAAGAGCAGAACAAAAAAAAAAAAAACAAAGACGATATCGACTAGCACCGGAGAGTCAGAAAAGCGGGAAAACACGAAATAAGAAAAAAAAGCATGTAAACCTCATCATCATTCCCGACATCACAGGTTTTTTTTTTTAATGTATATTGCAGGAGCACGGGCTAGCCCAACTTTTTCTGTCTCTTGTACTTACAGATAGAAACCAGCAAAAACAAGACGACAAAACCGCTTAGAATTCAAGTATTCAATGCGGCCAACATTTTTTTTCAGCAGACAAGACTGCTTATCTCGTATTTTACATACGTACAGTATATTCACATATATACACGTGTGGTGTTCAATAAACATGTGCTGGTAGTAAGCGCTCGTATATCATCCCCTGTCCTTTTTTTTTCTTTTTTTTGTCTGTGTTTCCTGCGTTGTTTAAGTTGTCGAACCTCACGATCGAGTGCCATTACTGCGAACTATTCATGCTATCTTCGACAAGTCGAACCGGGGCGCACCAGGGCGCACCGGGGCGACCCTGGTGCATCGTTTCGTCCAATCGTTGTAGAGCCTGGGTCAGAGTTGCTAGATGCTACCCAGCTAACAAACGAAGAATCATCATAAAAGAAGCCCCCCCCCCCCCCCTTCCCGAGAAAAAAAAAAAGACGCGCGACTTTCGGAAAGAAGCCTAACAGAAGTAGAACTTATATTAATTTTCCCATTCATGAAAATAATTTTATTTATTGCGAAAAAAATATGTCACTGATGTACGAAGCGGCTGTTGGAAAAGTCACTGTAGTTATTTTGTACAGCGAAAATATGAGGAATATAGTAGTAATAATAATAATAATAATAATAATAATAATAATAATAATAATAATAATAATAATAATATCTGGGGTTTAACGTCCCAAAACCACGATATGATTATGAGAGACGCCGCAGTGGAGGGCTCCGGAAATTTCGACCACCTGGGGTTCTTTAACGTGCACCTAAATCTAAGTACACAGGCCTCAAGCATTTTCGCCTCCATCGAAAATGCAAGAGCAATATGATCGAATCGAAAGCACATATTTACTTTCTGACATTGTCTTCAGGGTGGTCTCCATTCGGTGAATGCACGTTCACCGTGAATGCATGATTACCGTTACTTGTTCATTCCCCAACGTATATTTGACTTCAACGCTCAATGTCATCGACAAACACGCTATTAGTGAACGAGCTGGTCACTAAAACAAACTATATTTGCTGGAAAAATGCAAATACTCCCCCCCCCCCCCCCTTTATTAAAAAAAAAAGAAAAAAAAGCCCAAATCCACTTAATGCAAGCGGAACTGGCAACTGTTGCCTCGGTGCGCCGGTGCAAATGTGTTGAAGATGCCACAATGTGTATGTGCTGCGCTGCTATCGACACTTCTAAATTCGTACTTACACAAGAGAAACGTAAGCACAGCGTCATCCGCAGAACTTTTGATAAGCTCGAGAATTTCGATTTGCGTATACAGCTTTGCAAAAGAAAATTGATAATAAATTAATCGGTGCAATATTGAATTTAGAACTCAAGAAATGTTTGTCTGTGTTTTTTTTTTTTTCTTGTGGAAATGTTTTCTTGGAG
Source organism: Rhipicephalus appendiculatus (assembly GCA_030522465.1). Classification (NCBI taxonomy): domain Eukaryota; kingdom Metazoa; phylum Arthropoda; class Arachnida; order Ixodida; family Ixodidae; genus Rhipicephalus; species Rhipicephalus appendiculatus. The sequence goes on along the minus strand of JALIZH010015822.1, from coordinate 105,588 downwards.
GCCAGATAGACAAGCGAAGAAAATGTCTTAGCGGCTCTTGATTTGCGAAATCGGTTTGGGCATTAGAGAATTAATTTAGGGGCCTTCAACGCACGCCCTCATAACCCGCATTTTCCGTTGTCTGCACTCGATTATATGTATTCAGTCATTAGCAATGAAGATGCCGCGGCACATTCTCATTACAATTTCAAGGTTTCATAGCCGAATACCGCGTATTCTTCGAATGTAAACACGTCGTGATTGCGGTTGCCGCCAAGCTCGAACAGCCTCAAGTGGACGACGTGAAGAGCGATCGAGCCAGAAAAGACGGGATACACATACCGACCGACGTTCGTCCCGGTTACATCCGTCCTCTGCCCCTGAAACCGCTTAGAACAAAGCGGGAGAACTCACCTGCGGGGAAAAGAAGAAACAGGTGTAAGCATGACTGCAGCCGCAATTCAATGTTCTCACAAGTAGAATCTTAAATAGACTTTATAAAGTGAAACATTAAATTAGTTAAGGTAGATAATTCTTTCACAACTCTGCCCGCGTACTTAGATTTAGATGCCCGTTAAATAACCACAGGTAGACAAAATTTCCGGAGCCCTAGAGTACGGCGCCCCTCATAATTATATATGGCGGTTTTTGAACGTTAAGCACCGACCATTATCATTATTATTATCTAATTGAAAATATGTTTCCAATATTGCGCAACATTAGACAGAGAGAGATAAAAAAAAAGCAACGGGAAGGCAGGGAAGTTAACCAGACAAGGAGGGCAAACGTAAGACGTTCACACACAGACTCACAAATAGCGGAAAATACGAGAACAGCGCCAAGAGAATAAACACAGTAGGTCCATCTCGAAGGCTAAACAGAGGAAAAAGAAATACAAAAAAAAAAAGCGACGCGACGTTGGCCTTCGTAGGAAACTGCAATGATCGCAAAGATTGAAACACTCACAAACACACGCACAGACACGCACGCACAAACGTGACACGGGTTCGCATTCTGGTATTGGCAGAGTCGGGGAAAACGCAGTTTACATAGGTCTTCATAGCTGGGTACACACACACCGTCGTCGCTCGCATAACCATGGTGCACACGAAACGACCAGAAGAGTGAGCACGGTGGACCCCGCGTGTTTGCGAAGGTCAATTCACGCGACCAATCCATCGGTCTTCTCTGTTCGCGCGCTAAAACCGGTGCAGCGCCGCCGAAGTTACGCGCACCTGCAGTCACTCCAACAAACCGGAAAAGCGCGACTAAGGTTGCAATAGCCAACGCATCACGCATGTTAAGACGTTAAGCTCGGTATTCCAAAATTCTAGCCACACTGAACTGAACTGTTTTAATTCTCAAGACCCGACGTCTCGGAGCCCGGGCGGCTCCTTCTTCGAGGGTTACTGGGGACCGGTTGGCCGGTTAGAGATATCTCCCAGCTATAGTGCCTAGAATATACTATAGTCTAGGCACTATAGCGCTTTATTCTAGGCACTATATCCCAGGCATGGATTGCCATAGGCAGGGGGGGTGGGGTGCAAGCGAAGCACATAGCCCCCCCCCGCCCCCCCTGCTCCAAGCCTTACCAGCAATCGCCCCCCACCCAAAATGACACCAGCGTTTCCCACTCCACAAGCCGCGATTCAACACGCGTTTGCACCCTCCAAGAGAAAAGCCATGGTCCCAGTGAACTTAATTTATCAAACTCAACCTCGCAGGAAGCGCTGACAAAATTTGTTGACATTTCACTTTCAGCTCAGCACATAGGTTCAGCTTTCGATAGGTTGGAAGCCATATTTCCAGTTGCAGATACTCCAACGAACCAAGTAATGATTATTAATTACTATACCGATCGGCGATAACATGTTATCAGCTATTTCGTTGCTATTTTATGCGACTGTATCCCAGGACGTACCGGTTGGGACAAAATAAAGGCTTCACAACTTTTTTCAAGCAATCTTTCACGTAGGGACTGGAAATTAAAAGGTTAAAGGGCAGTTTCCCATTAAACGAATATACAAGTAGGCTATAGTTAGCGAGAAGTATGACTAGCCTATTCGGAAATGTATTCCTGGGCTGCCAGCCAAAAGTTCGTGTTCACATCAACAAACGCGGGCTTCATTCGTGATGCACGGACAACCTAAGCGCAGGAGACCAGCCGTCAGAATGCTGCTCTGGTCGAGCAGCGGACCCGGTAATAACACCGTCCTGAGATTAATTACCACGTGCAAATGAGGGCTGAGCGCGCACATTCATTAGCTAAATATCTAGTATTCAACAGAGGTCAATACACGGGAGACGGGAAAAATGCCGAGTGGCCAAAAAAGATAATCGGCGGATATGCTAACGAATTGAGCGCTCGAAACCGAGGCGCCGTGTGATGGGAGACCTATACGATGGGAAAGACGCACGAACCACGCCACGAGTGTCTCTCGCATCCTATATATTTCTTGTCTCGCCCAGTAAACTTGCGCTAAGCAATACTACATTCTCAATCGAGTCCTGGTTAAATGCTAGTTATATCCAGGAAACCAGACGAAAAATGTCCGGTTTCCTCCCTATATACAGCACTTTAAGCGGGACCTGATTAAGAGTGATACCTTGCCACTTGGAGAAATTCGTGCACAAGGACTTCACTGAAACCCGCCGCCCAAGGAGAGACTGCAGAAAGGAATAAGAATAATTGTTTGGGTTTCAGGAGCCAAAATCATGGAATCATTATGACGCACGCCGTAGCGGGGCAGTCCAGATTAATTTCGGCCACCTCAGGTGCTTTAACGCGCGCCTAAATGTAAGCACACCGGTGTTCTTTGCATTTTGCTCCTATTGAAATGCGGCCGCCGTGACCGGGAATAGAGAAGTGTTGTATCTCGGGCGAGTTGGTCATCCATGAACTTAGCTTGTATTAGCGCGGTACATATACGGAAGAAACACGACACAGACGTAAAGAGAAAGGTGGGCGCTAAACTTCCAACTGTTTATTCACGTGCAAGATGAATTGTGTTTTTTGAACATGGATAAGATGGGTGTGAAGGGCATGGAATAAACAGTCGGAAGTTTAGCGCCCACCTTTCTCTTTACGTCTGTGTCGTGTTTCTTCCGTATATGTACCGCGCTAATACAAGCTAAGCTCCGGAATAGAGCCCGCGCCCTCGAAGACAGGCATATCAACCAGATGCGATTATGCGCATTAAATCCTGCGCTGTTGTTGGAAATAAGTGTTCGGTGGATACGGGAAGAAAGGCAGAGGCATGCACGCGGGCAAGTTTACGGGTCGCCGGAAGCGCGACAGTGCTTGCACGGTTTTCTTTCTGCCAGCCGGTGCTGCGTGCTAAACGAATACGTCGTGCTGGTGGCATCGCTTCCTCTCTGTCTCACTTAAAATTCGTGACGCTTCCGCATACTTTCGTAAGATGAAATTTGCAAAGACATTATGTAAGGTATATACCGCCTGTACATGGTCCACTGACGGGGGGCTCCGTGAGCTCAAAAAGTTGCAAAAACATTTACACCATCTTCCCAAAGGGAACCCTGATGGGATGCGAAGCAGCAGCGTTGCGCATGGGAGCGGTGGAGAGGGTGAAGCGAGATAGAGATGTTACGTACAGACATGTTTCAATGCGTACGTTAGGCGCGCGTCAGGCGGCAGTTGCGGGCGCTGCGGCGAGCGCGCAGGCGAGGGAGAGAGTGACGTCAGCGCGCACTGCGAGGGGGAGCGTGACGTCAACGCGCAGCTGCGGCGTGACCTACTTGGCACCGCTCCAACACCTGAGGCGAGGGGAGCGCGTTGCGGCGCGTTCGTACGGACGCACGGAGGGACAGCGTTACACAGCCTAGTCAAAGAGCTGCTTCGCACCTAAAAACACCTGGAGCGGACCTGTGGTTGTGATGCGGCCTTCCCCTGTGTTATCAAAACTTGCAACCTTTCTTAAGTCTGCGTACTTGGCTCTTTCCGATTTTCCACTTATTGTTTTACCATTGTATGTAATAAGGGTAATTCCCGTGACGTAATTAAGGTACCAACTGTCGATTGGTCCATATACGAGGAACATCAAGTTGTGAATTGTCTCATAACCTGTTGCGCCATGCAGTCGCCCACCCGTGATTCCTTGTCTCGCATAATTATAGTGGGCGACCAACTGGCTTTAACTCCGTCTTGCCCGTTTCCGACTGCGCGAACGGAGATAACAGAGCCGAAAGTCACGAAATCCTGGTAGTCTCAACGCTTAGTGGAGACATTCGCAAACGTGCCCTTTATGAAGAAATAAGTGGCGAGGAGGAGATATCGCCAGTAGGTAAACGTATAGTGAAGGCGAGAAAGGAAAGCACCATCCAATCTTTGAGCTCGGAGTGGTTTAGTGGCCCGTTAAGGCTTCATAGCGGCTAAACGCGATAGGCAAGCGCAAAAAAGTGTTCATCACACCAAATGCTCAAAGCGGAAATGTATGCCTGTCACCCAGAATGAAAATTTGCTCGGTAAGATGAATAACTTAGCAGTTAAGCTTACCCTTCCTGAACTGACGAGCTCTGAAGTAGAAGGCATACACAGACTTCCACCGAAAACCGGCAAAGTTCCTGTTGTGCTTGTTCGTTTCGAGTCACGAGCAACACGTGACCAGTGGATGGCTAAGAAAGTCGAATTAAAAACTGCTAGCTCTTACGTGTATTTCCTTGACAATCTGACGCCACAGAACAAAAAACTTCTCTGGCTAATGAAGGCAAAGGCTGAGGAATACCATTATCAGTTCGCGTGGCAAAAAAAATGGGAAACTGTTTGTGCGCAAGGTGCCTGGGGATCGACCATTGCGCATAGAGAGCGAAAGCGACCTAGATAAGATTCGCTGAATTGTTTCTTCTGTCACTTACGTTTCTTTAACTGCCAGTTTTCCCCCACAATGGCTGTCTTCCATTAAGCCATATATCATGACGCTCAAACTTTTAAATCTTTTGTGCAGGGCCCTTCTTTTAAAGAGCCGGATAGAATGTCGATCTTTCATTTAAACATACGTAGTATGAGAAACAAGCTAACTGATGTACTGCTTGATTCTTTAGATCATACGTTCGATTTTTTGGCCTTCACTGAGACTTGGTACACTTGCACGTCTGATGTAGTGTTCATCGAAGGATACAAGCATGAAAGCGTGCATAGACCGAATCGTAGGGGTGGCGGTGTGTCGCTATATATACAAAAAGATGTTTCATATGCCATGCTTCCCGAATTTTGTTGTGTCAGCGCTTATTATGAATCCATCGCCGTTAAATGTGTAATGTCCCTGATCGTCACAGTTTATCGGCCCCCCATCAGGGGATATTCAAGAATTTCTGTGTTTTATAACTTCGATGTTTGAATATGCGTCGTTGAGAAATTTGCATATTGTGCTAGTCGGCGATTTTAATATTGATTTGTTACTTCTAACTCCACAAAGTAGACAGTTTTTAGATGTAATCGAATCATTTTCGTGTCGGAACTTAATAAGTTTGCCTACTAGAATAACAACAGAAAGTGAAACTCTGCTAGACCTATGTATAACTAATTATGATAGAAGCGATGTCAGTGCTGGTGTGCTAACAACTGATCTGAGTGATCACTTGTCAATATTCTGTTTTTTTTCCTGCAGCTAAGAAAGAAAAAAATAGTGCTAACGATGCTCCTGTCACATATCGCTCTTTCAATACCAATGCCTTGTCAACATTTCGTGCTAGTATTGAGAGTATCGACTGGGATATAGTCTACAGTGAGCAAAACCCTAATATATCGTATGATCTATTCCTGCAACATGTAAAGAGCTGTTATGATGCTGCCTTCCCACTACAATACTATAAAAAGCATGGAAAGTCTAGGAAACCATGGATTAACAGAGACCTTTACAACAGAATCAGAGAGCGAGATAAACTATACCATAACTTCATTAGAATAAGAGACATATCCATATTAGATGATTATAAAAAAGTTCGCAACAAATTAAACTCTGATTTGAAGAGAGCCCGTATTCAGTATTATCAGGCACGATTTGCAGATGTCTCTTGTAATCCAAAGAAAGCATGGAACTCGGTACGTACGCTCATAGGAAGAACAAAAGGTTGTCTTCCTTCAGAACCAACAATTGACGGTGTTGAGTTTAGAGAAGCTGGTCTAGCGGATAAATTTAATAATCATTTCTTAACTTCAGGTGCAGCAGCTCAGACAAGTGACGCAGCAAACGACTGCCAAAAATATATTTCTTCTTCCTCTGCGAACTCTATTTTCCTGACTCCTTGTAGTCAATTAGAAATACTTACGTACCTGAAGTCATTAAATAAAAATACTGCCGCCGGTTACGATAACATTAAGGTAGAACCAATTAAACATGTCGCCGAATTACTGTGTGGCCCACTGCAGCATATCTGCAATCAAGCTTTCGCCACTGGTACTTTTCCTGATGCCATGAAGATGGCTAGGGTGGTAGTCATCCACAAAGGTGGCTCTCACGACGACTTGAATAACTACCGGCCTATTTCTGTGCTACCTTTATTTTCCAAAGTTTTAGAATACACATTAAAATCACGACTAATGAAGTTTCTCGGTGACCATCAAATGCTTGCAAAGCAACAATTTGGTTTCCGGGAAAAGAAATCAACCGAAATGGCACTCTTGGACATTAAAGAAAAATTACTTAGTAACATTGATAATAAGCAATATACTCTTGCAATATTTTTAGACTTCAAAAAGGCTTTTGATTCCATAAAGCATTTCATTTTGTTTCACAAACTCCCTTACTACGGTATTAGAGGCGTCGTATTAAGTTTGATACGCAGTTATTTATCTGGCAGGGCACAATTCACCAGTCTAAATGGCTACTGTTCTCAGCCTCAACCAATAAAATATGGCGTTCCGCAAGGTTCCATTTTGGGACCTTTATTCTTTATTCTTTACATAAACGATATTGTGAACATACCGCGAACTCCCGACATAATTCTCTATGCAGACGACACGAGTACTTTTTTTTCTGGTAAACATCTTCTTGAACTACAAAACGTAGCCAATAGATGGCTAACTGAACTGTCACACTGGTTGCATCTTAACCAACTTCAACTTAATGTTAAAAAAACTAAATATATCATTTTCAAAAGCCGTAATAAGCCTGACGATCATAATGCCTATATAAGATTTCAAAACTGCGCTATCGAACGGATTTCTAGTTATAAATTTCTAGGTGTTATTTTTGAAGAGAATATGAGCTGGACACCTCACGTAAACAAGATCCATGCAAATATGTGCAGGTCAATCTCGATACTGTATCATGTTAACTCCTTGGTGCCTAAATGGTTGAAACTGCAGCTATATTACGCCCTCGTTCACTCTCATTTGCAATACTGTCTGCTAATCTGGGGTACCACTACTCAAACAAATTTTGATAGATTATTAATTTTACAAAAAAGAGCTGTGCGTTGCATCGAAAATCTTAAGCGAAATGACCACACAGCGCCATCCTTTTCCAAGCTCAATATACTCAGAATAGATCAGTTATTCAAACTAACTCTTGCCATGCACACACATAGGCAAAGTTTGCATGACCCCCCAATTCCTGTCCTCATCATCGTTATCTGATCATTCACAATATCACCTAAGACAAAATCGACTCAGAACGCCTATGTTCCGAACTAAATATGGTACTCAAACACTCCCCTATTTAATGCCACATTTTCTAAATAATAATCGAGAAATAGCCAATATGATTCAGAACTGTTCGACATACAGCCTCCGGAAAAAAGTTAAAGATTACCTTTTGTCTAGTTCTTGATCCACCCTTTATATTGTGCATTTCCCGTGTCTTGATTTTTTCCCCTCTTATTTTGTTTTATACTGTTTTGTTATACCTCTTATTTTGTTTATACTGTTATACTGTTTTGTAACATTCATCATCATCAGGGCTCGCATAAATATTTCCATGTCACGTGTTATTCATTAGTATGTACCGAACGTAACTATTTTACTTATTGTGTTTTGATCACCTGTATGCCTGTGTTTTGACGTTTTGTTACCTGTATTTATTTGTCGCATGTTCCGCGGCGTTCCACCCTGAGCAATGTATGTATGGGTGGGGGGGCCTTTGTCAGGCAGTCGCATCTGCCTTTAGCCCCCCTCAATCCCAGACAATGACTGTCTGAATAAAGTTCAAATTCAAAATTCAAATCAATGCGTCTTATTCCAATCGGCAGGTTACAAATAATCGTTCATTAAACACGATGTCGGTGTTCCATCTCACGTAGCTCACGACCGTACCTGTCGCTGCGCTGCACCGATTTAGTTGGACCGCGCGGAACGGCGCCGACGCGCGAGAATTCGCGCCTGCTCGCGAGCTGTTTGCAGAGGCAGCGAGAACAGATCTAATTTCGCGGTATCCGGAGGAGAGAGCGTAACTCGAACGACGGTTCTGGCTCTCGCTCCATCTAACCATTACTAACACAACACAGTCCCCCCCCCGATAACCTAATAGCGTTACCGCAATTGTTCTGGTTCTAAAATCACTCAGTCCCTGAATGCGAATCAATATCAGCAGTCTTTATAAACTGCATATATTACTGAGGGACTAGAGCGATTGAGTTTCTATGCATCACGTATTTCAACTGTCCTGACCATTAACGCCCACCCGTAAGCATGAAGCCAAAATTTTAGCAAAGCGTTCACTTTAATGACGTAGATTAATATACGTGATATTTGCAGCCACAATTAAAAGCTCACATGCCCGTTCCGCGCTATTGAACTACTTGTGATCGCCCGGGACAGAGGCATCTAACAACTTAAAATTCTTCGAAAGTATCGACGTAAAAAAAAAAAGAAAAAAAAAAGAAAAAAAAAAGAAAAAAAAACATGTTGCTTAGATATCGCGGTTGCGTAATTTTAAAAAGAACGTTTTTTTTTCTCGATCCATGGACATTTTCCTCGTCAATTTCCAATTACAAATGATATGTAGAGACCACTCCAGTTATAAATTATTACAATATGTATTAACTACTATTTTGGATTATGAAGTTAACCGCCGAGAAGCAAAAAGGTATAGTAACTGTCCAAGAAAGTTAGTAACGTATGCAGTTACTACCTATTGTCTTCGAATTACGAACTGTGTACTATAACGTACAATCAGGTAGCAAAAGGTTAGTAACGGTCAAAGAAAGTTAGTAAGCCGCCGCAGTTACTACCTATTTGCTTGCAGTTACTACATTTTTACTAACTTTTTTTTAAAGAGTGCACTGCTCCACTCACCCCCCGAACATTACGCCGTGCATGTCTTTGAGGTTATGCGCATGCATGTAATATTTCATGTATATATTTTTCTACAATTGTGGAAGTAGACTCATCAGCGTCTTCATTTCTTTTTCTTTCTGTCCTCTGTATTTCATAAGTATCTTGTATCCCTTATAGTTATAACATTGCGACAGTCTGCTGGCTATCTATCGCTGAACTCTCATGCTTTCGCAACTAATAAACAACACTTCCGGCGCGCATTAGGCAACTCTGGGCACAGCCATCGCGCGTTTTGTCGGTTCCTGCCATACTGTCTTCCATCATCATAAGCTCTCCATCACCATCAAGATGGCGACTGCAGGTTCTCCCTCGCAAGGTCTGCATCAACGCCCCATCAACGACCACCTGAAGGAAGCTGCGATGAGTAGTTTGCTACGATGGTTTATTTCGCGCGTCGCATGACCACGCTGCATATTTCCCCGGCATGGCTCATCAACGCGTTACGAATGCAATACTAATTTCCGCCATCTCCATCATCCGCAAAAGAACTCACGGGCCCCTTACGCTTTCGCGTAAGACGACTCGTGGCGCGTTACCCGGAGCTTAAATCGCGGAGGCCGCGGCCATGATGGAGTACATCACTTTCACCGATACCAGACAGGCGACACTGTACCCCACCAACAGAGGTCACTGTGAAAGGGAGAAGGTGTGAAAGATATAAGGCGCGTTTAAGAAGCCCCACGCATGAGCGTCGGTAGGGGAAGTGGGTAGAGCGCCCGACACCTCTCCTCCCGGACCGAGAGGTCGTGGGTTCGACTACCAGGTCATCCAAATCAACGAATCTTTTCCTTTGGCAACTGAAGTTACTGTATTTCCGTGACGGAAATACGTCACTCAAGTCTTGGTGGACCCGGCATTAAACACTTTCGCGTTGAAATATACCGAACGAACCAATTGTTAAGCTGCTAAATATTTATTTATAATTAATATCGAATACTTCAATATTATTACTGAATAATTAAATATGTCAAATCTTGCACAGTGGAGTCGGTGAAAACTATGCGTTGCCTCAGTATGTTCAAGCGGACCCGACACGACTGAGACATCCCCGTTGCGCAGTCACTCATCCAAGAATAAGAACACCGAATAATCATAAAAAATTTACAAAAAATGCTATGTGCAGATGGCACTTGTGAAATTCAGCGCTGTGACTCAGTTACTGAAAATAGGAAATTCAGCACCTGTGATTTAGTAACTGCACATAAGCAAATTGCGGAATACAGCATACCCTGCGACCTTGTTACTGCTCATAAAAAAAGTAAATGAAAAGAAAAACTAAACACTTCTCGGGCGCATGAGAAACGGCTGACTCTTCTTCTGGCACAACGACGTTTTTTTTTTATTTTATTTTATTCGCTACCTCCCCATTTACTCGCACAGCGAAACCGCGAATGCGACAACAGGGTGTTCAAGCAGTGACGGTAATACCGTACCGTTTACGCTACGGTAATATCATTCCGCGTCAAATGGTCCACGATCAGAAAACGGTTTAGCTGGGTGATAACGAAAACGTTTTAGTTGCGCAAGTTGCTGATACGTAGAATGATTACTAAAAGTGGGTGGTAACGTGATGAGGCGATTATAGCGGCTATTACGGGGCCTTGCGGATTAAAACACCGACGCGTGGGCCGACCACAGGCGGCACGGTATTACCGTACTTACCGGATACGGTAAACCGGCACTGCTAAAAGACCCTAATTTGTCCCAATAAGGGCACGAGAAGAAGGAAGCGCACGAACCGAATCCCTTCTTTCGAGTGTACACGGTCCACCAGGCGAAGTAGCGGCGCTGACAGCCACAACGACGTTGCGCCTCGTTTGCCCAGAGAAGTGCGCTTCCCCGCGAAACAAGGATAGGGGGGAGAGGAGGGGGGCGAGGCCCCTCTGCATGTGAGCGCTACGAAACTCGACGCCAGCACCGAGTGTCCCTATTCACAGAGGCGCACTTAACACGGCCGCATCCTCTTTTCCCTAAACGTCTCTTTCCTTCTCCCCCCACCATCAGCGCCACGGGATACGCCGCCCGCCCGACCACCGGCCGACCCGAACCACTTTCGCTCGAGTGGATGCTGCCACGCCGCCGCCGCTCGCTGCGTGTCGGCGAATCTCCGCGGTGCTGCTCGAGCGGGAACGGCCCGCTCCGGAAGATCACGCGATGAACCCCTCGCGGTTTATATTACGGCACCGCGGACGTAATGCCCCGATTCGGGAGAGTAGTTCGGGAGAACAACCTCCCTCACTGCGCACTCTGGAGACGCGCGAGAAGCAGTCAGTGGAAGAATGCGATCAGCGTATACCAACGACGGCAGAGATATGGTTGCATGTTGATAATAAGGACAGTAGTACTTTATTTTGGTGCTGCCGTACTGGGTTTAACACAACATTAACGAGAACTAACAGACAGTCAAGCCAAGGAAAGGATAGGGGTTGTTATACGTAGTAATTACAATATAAATGTGAAGAAACTAAAGTAGACGAAAAGATAACTTGCCGCCGGCAGGGACCGAACCTGCACCCTTCGAATGACGCGTCCAACGCTCTACCAATTCAGCTACGGCGGCGGCCATCCTGCAGTCCAACTTATCGGGTTTATCGGCGCCGCTCGCAGCCTGGAGGCTTTATTCGAAGGTTGCAGGTTCGGTCCCTGGCGGTGGCAAGTTATCGTTTCATCTACTTTAATTTCTTCACATTTATATCGTAATTACTACAAATAACATCCCCTATACATTCCTAGGCATTATTATCTATTAGTTCTCGCTAATGTCCTGTCAAAGAAAGAAAAAAACGAGCCCGTAAAGTTATGCGCACATCGCTCGTACTGGGTTTAGCCACGGGGACGTTTGCGATGCAGTGTGTGATTTCCTACGTGAAACAAAACAAATTGAATGTTAAGGTTATCTGATTTCAGCTTCTTTTTGATCAGTATTGGCTTGTTATCATTTACAATTCGCTCGAATATGTCAACGAGTTCCTTTGTAAACTGTCCATTTCTAAACATACCTGAACATGACAAAAAAAAATTAACTTCTAAAACAAAGTACCGTCCCGTTTCATGGCGGATCCACTGCGGTGGGTTGCGCCAGGTGAGGAAAAACCAGCCAACCAGTAGCCATGACGAGAGCGAAAAGCGATTCGTGCGGCCGCAACGTTCATGTGAAGACGGATTATTACCATGCAGCGAAACTGCACTCGCGTTTCTCCTGTAGACGCCTCGCCGCTGGCTGGTTCCTCCGCCAAAGGGACAGAGAAGAAAGAAAAAAAAAAAACTCGCAGGGTCTCTTATGCCATCACTAAACACGACTGGAAAGCGAAAGTCATCTCCTTTATCTTCTCACTCAATCTAGCATTCCCTGACCCCGAAACCATCCGAAAGCTTTTCGCATGTAACGCGGTTTTCCACTGCCACCGGGATCGGAGGCGGCTCGGCTGGTTTTGCATTGCCTCCGTGATTCGCCCACCGCTGACCAAGCTAGAGTGCTACGTGACGACGTCATCATAACGTCATAAATCTTGGCGATCTGTGACGTCACATGGGGACGTCATCACGCGATGATTTTTTTCATCAATCGTGTTGACGCGGCCGACCCGGAACGCCGGTCAATTTTCTCGTTGTTGGGGCATCTGAGCCTTTTACCTTAACAGATTGATAATGATCATGGTGATGATCGGCAGTGACGTTAGATCAGCGACAGTCAAGACATCAGGACCGTCACGCGTGAGGAAGGCCCTCGGTTGGCATCGCAACGGCCCAAACAGGACTCGAGGCGACGTCGCTGTTTTGTCTTCGAAGGCGATCCGTGGCCGCGTCCGTCATCTTCCCTTTCAGCGTCTCGGCAGCCAGAGAGCCGTACACCGCTTGTGTTCTGGTCGTCACCCACTCGCGCCGCCACCGCTATCGCCGGGAGCAGCAGTCATTCGCGGGGCAGCCGAGGGAGCCGCTCGAGATCGATGGAGTTCCACGCGCCGCCACCGCCGGAAACGGGGCCTGATTAATGGCGACGACCCCGCGCGGCAGCCGCGATCGCCGCCGCCAACCAGCCCGAGCCTCGTATCTTCGCCCTCGCGTTGCGTCGCTTTCCTCATTTTCCCTAAGCAGCTCGCGAAGTCACGCGAGACCATTCGCTCAACCGACTCTATGTGCATGTACAGTACTGACGGATTGAAACGGGACAATTTAGTACTAATTAAAGTACATACTTTAATTTCCACCGCCTTCAGTTCAGATGATATCGGTGCAAGCCCGCAGCTAGGAATCTTTTAGGGGCGAAGCTCCTTAGGGTGTGGGTCTGTCCCTCCTCTGTAGTAGTAGTAGTAGTAGTAGTAGTAGTAGTAGTAGTAGTAGTAGTAGTAGTAGTAGTAGGTAGGTATAGGTAGGTAGGTAGCCACGTATAGTGGAATGTACCCACTCCACGTGATAAAGATGACGATGACGCAGTATAGTGGAATGTACCCACTACACGTGATAACGATCAAGTATAAGCGCGTTCCAGTATAGTGGATTGTACCCACTACACGTGATAACGATGACGATGACGCTGATGACCATGAAGTTTAAGCGCGTTCCAGACCACACATTTTCTTACTGCCATGGATGAAAACGATCGAGCTTCGCCCACTCATCATCATTCACTTCGTGGATATGGCGTGATTTTTTTCTCAGGGGGCGCCCACTTCCCGAAGGACTTGACTGTTTGGGGAAAAACACCCATTTTTATTATTTATTTTCGGCAAAACACCCTCCTCCTGCAAAATTTCGGGAAGGGGGGGGCACCCCCGCCCCACCTGGCTACGGGCCTGTAACGGTGTAATTTAGACTCGACCGTGTAGATCAGAGCATACGTTATCCTTACAGACCAGATTCGTCGTAACGTGATGTGGTTATCTCGAGCGATAGCGCGTGCCAGTCGCTACAGCAGGAAATTTTATGTCTGGCTTGAATCCGTGAGTATTGTACAAGTTTCTGCAACTCTTCGAACACTTCTTCTACCTAATGGCATAAATATTTTGACTGATTTTTTTCTTTTAACATTTTGCTAGTGAAGTAATGCTGCCTAAAGTACTCTACTGGTTACCTTCCTCTACTCCTTAGTATTCTTTTTTTTTTACATTTAGTCTTTCTGTGCGCTATTTTCTGAACATAAAGAGAAGAAAAGGAGACGTTGGCTGTTCGAATTTCACCATCGCGATTGGCTCTCTTACGCAAGCTGCGGAAACGAGCCTATCACTGTTGAGACATGTGATCCTGATCGGACTCGATCGCGATCAGCAGTGCACCGTGTGACGCCGGTAGAACGTCCGACGCTGGCGTTTCGGTGTCGCTTCGCTCGCACGGACAGAGGAATTGGCCCTTCGTTGACGCTGGCGTTCCCGGGCTAGCAAGAGCTGGCTTTCCAAACGTGCTGACTGCTCTGCTTACGTGTATCAAACGTGGAACCTGCGCGGCACCAACGTGAGACGCGAGACGGCGTGACACCAAAGCGAGACATGATACGGCGCGACACCAACGCGAGACGGCGTGACACCAAAGCGAGACGCGAGACGGCGTGACACCATAGCGAGACGCGAGACGGCGTGACACCAACGCGAGACATGAGACGGCGTGACACCAAAGCGAGACATGAGACGATTGCAGGGCGGACCCTTAAATGCAGGGCGGACCCTTAAATTGTTCTACGCAGACGTGCTTGACGTTTTCAAGAGCTTCTAACGATACGGGATGCAGTTTATTCGCGTCGCGCGAGCCGGGGGGGGGGGAGTCCAAGCGCCCCCCGAAATTTTTCAATTTTGCTTGCGTATATATACACGCAGACATACAAACGCATGCACGAACATACCTAAAGTATAATTGAACCCCCCCCCCCCCCCCCCTCCCGAAAAAATATTTCTGGCTACGCCCCTGGCGCGCACCTACTTTCCAGTCACAGCAGTTACCTACAACAACGTTGAACATTTTAGCCGGGCAGCCGAGCGTAGTTTCACACGTATAACACAGTCTTCTGAACAGGGCAACAACCAGGGCGAAAGTTTTCCAGAAGCCAGGGTGCGAGCCACGTGCAGGAGTGATGGACGACGCGCTGCAGCCTTCTCTGGGTGTTTTTTCTTCTTTTTTTTTCCTACTACGCGTCCGCACTGCGCAGATGACAGGCCAGTGCACGATGTAGTACACCGGTGCCTGAAGAAAAAACCTGCGTTTCCGCCGTCGTGCACGGTTCAAACGTGACGCCGAGCTGAACTCCATTAGGGAAATGCGATGTACCCCGCGGTTGTTAACCTCGTGAAATCTAACTCTACGAGTTTATTTATAACTCCGCTGGACTTTTGAGTTCATCTGCCACGCGCGAGGAACGAGTAAACGCGTAGCGAAAGAAAATCACAAACATGTTTTGCAAGCTCCCTCACGAGCCAATTTCGGAAAATTTCATTCAACCAATGTAACCAATGTGCGTTAAAACAACGTTAAAATTCATGACGTCAAAGTAACGTTCGCATGCTGAAGTTTCGGCGCGAAATTAAAACGTTCAACTTTGACCTTCACTTTCCTCTTCCAGTAATTAACCTATGGTGGAGAATTTAATGAAAGTATAATTCTGAGAGAATAAATTATGTGTTTAAACCACGGAGGAAAATGAATAGTAGGGACCACGCCTAGCGTCCATAAGCCAACCCCCTCTGAAGAGCTTGCTCCTCGCGTTCCTGCCCCATTTCCCATGATGCACCTGATTCATTTCCTTTTTCAGGTAGGTTTATGGACAAATACAAAAATTGACAATAGCGCGCGCTTAACGTCCATAAGCCAACCTCTTCGGACGTGGCTGCCCCTCCTCGTTCTCCATACGCTGGCCACAATTCCCAGCATGCTCCTGTTTCATTTTTTATGGCTGTGGTTCAAAATTGTCACGTGACATTCCCTCCAAGTTTTTTTTTTAACACGAAAGTGTTTCATGCCGGGGTCCAGCAATACTTCAGTGACGTATTTCCGTAACGGAAATGACGTTTAAAACATGCACACGATCAGATGACAAAGAAAAAAAAGTTCCGTCAACAGGAGTCGAACCCACGACCACTCGGTCCGCGACAGCAGGTGCCGGGCACGCTATCCACTGCGCCGCGGTCACACACTGTGGAGGCTTTTTTTTTTCTGATTTAGTGTTTACATTGTAGCGTCCCTTTTAAGAACGCTCGTCTCGCATAATTCCGTTTCCGCTTTACCAGCGCAGCAAAAGCGAGCCAAGTCCTAACCCGTCTATTCAGGCACACATACGGGGTCGCTTCCGTACCACTTCTTTTTCTTTATTTATTTCTTGCTCTCCTTTTCTGGCTCACCATCAGGACACCGGTGCATCGTTACAGGGAGTCCATGCAAAGGCGTCCACCCGGCAGAAAACCATTAGCCCGGACAACGACATGTTTTCCCGCATCATATTCATCCCCAACAAAAGCGCGAAGAAAGAGAAAATAGAGGCGTCATTAATCTCGCGTCCTTTCAGTGCTCCCATTGGATCCCGAATCCTTTCGGTTAAACCCCACCGGGCACACAACAGCGCTGCCAGGAAAGCTGCGCGGACATCAGTAGCGCGCATAGGGTCAGTGCCAGGGCCAAGATGTCGATACTCACTCGCTGCAGCTGGTATACAACAATAAAAAAAAAATCCACGCATATTCACGAAGTGAAAGCTGACGACGGGGCGAAGCAGTGTGCATCGGATCATGAATCGTGGCTTTCTATTTTGTTCTGCTTAACAGCCTTTTCTTTTGTTCTTGTTAACCTTTTGTTCTGTAATATGCCTTGATTGATGGGTGGTCAAATGTCGGTGTTTTTACGGTGTTTTGGCCTTTTATTTTGTTTGTTAATTAACAGCCTTTTGATAACCTTTTTGTTCTTTACACATGTTTCGGTTTGTTCACAAGCACCAGAGCTAACTAAATTGGATCAACTGCGTGTTACTAATTACTTTCACCAATTAATTGTCCCCCACTAACTTGCACTGCATACTTCACTAATGAACTATCGATAATTACCTTCATGACTGCATCGATCTCCACAATCGTGATTGCGTGCAGCTATCATGCTTCAATCCGCTTCCCACAGCTTTTACCCACCTGAGGTGTCACGTGATACGTTGAAAACCATTTCGTGTCCTCGTCGCGGTTTTCATTAGAACCTGCGTTCATAGAGTTTCCCATAATTAACTATAGGGGACTGGCGCTGTGATCGTTCAGCCACCATGGGAATGATGGGTAGCACACAAATGTGTCTAGTCTTCGTGCTTGCGGCTTCGAACGCACTTGTGGCTTTGTTTATTGCTGTGTTTTGCTTTTGTGTGGAATAAAAGAACGGACCATTGGGAACTTCGTGACCCGCATTGAATCGGTGAGCCTAATAAGGTCAAGGTGGTGAAGCCTAACTGCTAAACCTTTGCTGAACTTTGTCTTGAGGTAAACCGGATTCAGGCCACACGGAGTCAAACGGAGCCGAAAGAACGAAGATTAGACAAATTTGTGTACTACACATCATTCTCATGCTGGCTGAATCGCCGTGCGTTGCAGCTCCCATAGACACTAGCGCCAAAGTTCCCTCTAGTGTATTTATAGGAAGCTCTATGCCTGCGTTCGCACGAATCCCCACAAGGCTTTAGCCTTAATAGCAGGCGCGTTCGTTCAGCGCAGAGCTTTGTCAACGATACCTTGCCGACCAAGGCTGCACGCTAAAAATAGTTGCATGTTTACTTACAGCGCGAACGAAACAAGTGTACCAGAAGATGAACGACACACGTAATGGAGTCTTTCTGGTGTCTTTATTATTATTATTATTGAAACGATGAGTACGAGAGGTGGGTACCATTATCGCAGCACCGGACACTCTTTCTCGATTAGCGAACGTAATGTACAATACTAAGAAAAATAATAAAGAGGCCACAATATATGTGATGCACTAGAACGCAAGATGTGCGAGCACAGTACAACCCAAACAGCGCGTGAGTCACAAAAAACAGATTGTTTCGTTCGCGCTGTAAGCAAACATTCAGATGCACCGACTCGCCCAATTAGCTACCGCACTTCATTAAGATATACGCGCAACATTCCGCGCACTATCAGTTACAGCAAACTTTCGTCGTGGCGTGAGGGCGGTGTGCACCACCTTCCGTTATACAATTAACGTGCTCCGGCAAGGCTGTACGCCTCCCCCCCACTACCCCTAGTTCAACATAACATTCGCCTCACCGAATTCATGCACCGCTTTCTTTCTCTCCAGAAAAACAGCCGCTTCCGTTGGGTTCACTCCCTTTCGCTTCGTGTAATTATATTCGCTTCAGCTGTCTTTCTTCCTTTCATCCTTTCTTTCTCTCTCTCTCTCTTTCGTTCTTTCATTCTTTGTTCCCTCTTTCGTTCTTTCTTGCTTACTTCCTTTCTCTCTTTCGTTCTTTCTTCCTTAAGTTACTTTCTTTCTCTTTCTTTCTTTCTTCCTCAAATTACTTCCTTTCTCTCTTTCGTTCTTTCTTCCTTAAGTTACTTTCTCTTTTTCGTTCTTCCTTCCTTAAGTTACTTTATTTCTCTCTTTCCTTCTTTCTTCCTTAAGTTACTTTCTTTCTCTCTTTCGTTCTTTCCTTCCTTAAGTTATTTTCTTTCTTTTTTTTCTTGTAGTGCCTGAGTTCGTGGTGCGCAGTCCTCGCCTCCGGAAGACCGCCTATCATTCATCGTCCTCGTACTGCACGCACCTGCCGCTACCTGCACCCCCTTCGCACAAACAAATGTACACAAGGCCGAGAGCGGAGCCCCGGTGCCGCGACGAAACTTCGTACCTCAACGCTGCCTGCGATCGTCGTTAGCGTGAGCGGCTACAAAGAATAAACCGCGATCAAGCGTGTACCGGGGCCGGAATTCCTCCGAGTCGCATCTCTATGAGAGAAGGCGCGAAGAGAGCTGGGTCAAGTAATTCATTAAGCGGAGGAGCGTGCTTAGCGATGGACTCGGACGCAGTCGCGCCGAGAGCGGAAGATTAACGAGCGCTCACCTGCGTTACCCATTACGGGGAAAACGGACGAGCACAAAATGGCCGACAAGACAAGAATGATTAAAGCTCGAGAAAGAAAGAGGGGGGAGTTTTTCAATGGGGACATGCACGCTGTGCCGAACCCTGGCGCGGTGGTACCTGCGGTTATAGTGCTCGCCTGCCGACCCGAAGGTCGTGGGATCGAATCCCGGTTGTGGCGGCCGCATTTTGCTGGACGCGATATGCTAGAGACCCCGTGTACTTAGATTTTGGTGCGCATTAGAACCCCGGCTGGTCGAAATTTGCGGAGCCCTCCACTACGGCGTCCCTCATAATCATATCGTGGTTTTGAGACGTAAAACCGCCAACAATTATCACTACTGAGATGCACGCTGAGCCACAAGAAGCGCGGCCTCGTTACTGCATGCAGTAGACTGAGAAGCGTGTTTCCGCAGCCTACAAGCGCAGTATAGGGACACTTCCGGTCACCGCCATATGCGAGTCACGTGACTCGAGCAGGAAGGTCATGCATGACGTCATACCAAGGCCGTGAAATTTTAATGAAAGGGAGTGGTTCTATTAACCTGGCGTCGCACAGATATCGCTATTTTGCCAGTGTCAGTGGTTGGCCTGTGTCACTGGGGGGGCTCAGTAACCTACGCCGTGCCACACTTCGCGTTTCTCACTATATTCTTTTTTTTTCACCATCACTACTGCCACAACCAGAGCCGACGGCGACGTGCCGCCATAACAGTGACGTCATACGTGGCGCTCCGGGAGGTCACGTGATCTCTCGCATGCGACTGCAAGCGGAAGTCGCGTTACTGCACTTTTCTTTAGGCTATCGAAACGAGCGACAGAGAACTCGGAGATTGCGCACCATGCAATAGTGAATTTCTGGTGGGAAAAGAATGTATAATTTGCTAATATTCAGCAAGAGGGACCATGAAACCTCATAACACGAGGCAAAATTGTAAAAAAAATGCAGGTCCATACACACACAAGACAAAAACTACCCGTAATGTTCGTTTGTTTTCTGGCTTTTGGTTGTACGTAAATCAGGACAACAAAGTGAGAATTATGCAACTCGAATTAAACAAAATGTATAAAGACTATGGAGCATAAAAAACGAACAGCACAAGTACATATTTCCTTCCGGTGCCGTAAGTGAAAACGAACCCGAAACGCGAGTATAGTGAAACGCAGCAGGATCACAAAGTACGCGCGCACGAGAAACAAGCAAAAACGCAAGTACGCGCAAACCGAAACAATACACGGCAACGAGAGGCAAAGCAAACGCGAAGGGAAGCATCGAGAGCCGAGCGATAGCGGAGCATAACACCTCCTCTCCTCCCCATTAGGGAGAACAAACCGGAAAACCGAATCTGACGCGGCCCTCCTGGACGATCGCAGAGCAGGAAAAAAAAATACATGGAAGCGAGCACGTGTGGACAGAAAGCGGAGCCGCTTCGGCGGTGACCGGGAATCGTGGCGGTAGCAAGAAAGTAAAAAAACCTCCGGGCAGGAAATGAAGGCAGCGCCATCGGTCAGGTGATGCGAGCGCCGCAGCCCACCGGCGAGTAATGCATATTGGATGGCGGCGGCGCGGAATGTAATAATTGCTAGTGACACACAACGCAGCTCGGCGCGAGTTCGGTCACGCATGACGCGGCAGATAACGGCGCCAGCGCCACGAGGACTCGCGCTTCTGCGACACCTGACGCGGGGACAAAAATATTGAGCGCCAGTTCCTCTCGCACTCCTCGGGCGACAATGTTGTTGGAGAAGAAAGTTTCTGTCGGCTATGAACGAAAGAAGGAGAATATAAAGGCTCGTTTTCACCCTTCCCTACATGCACCCTACAAACACCCTTCCCTACATGCTTCGCCCCTCCTCAGTTTCCTTTCCCTAACCTCTATAATGCTTCTTTTTTACAGCGAAAGCTGTTATGAGGTCACAACAATGGCCGTTTTTGGCGCCGTAGTTGTCTGCCGCCGCCGGTGTCCGTAACTGCTATCGCGCGAAATAAGAAAAAAAAAACGAAATAATAAAAAAATAACCAGCGGAAAATGGGATGCGAACCCGGGCCCTCATCGTGGCAGCCCAATATTCTTCCACAGAGCCACGCCGGTGCTTGGAAATGCTCTACAAACAGACCCTATGCAGGCTTAATGTCGGGGAAGGAATCAGGTTAACATGTGTAATATAGGGGGGGGGGGGGGGGGCGCAATGCCAGCCCCATACATGGACATAATAGGGAGGGGCTGCGACTCGAGGGGGGGGCGCAAAGTCAGCCCCATTATAATAGGGAGGGGGGACGCTGCGACAAACCTTCGCCCCCCATGAAAGGGAACCCTGCGTACGCCTATGTTGTTACATGTTTCATCGTGTTCGTCATGCTTTGTCGCGCTAGAGCGAGCGTCATGCGAATGTGTCGTGCGTGTCGGCGCAGTACTTTAGGGTCATCGAGGGCACGGTGCCGCGTCTAGATGAAGCGTTTCGTGATTAAATGGGCGCGTCACTTATTAATGACTCAGCATGCGACACGGGTGCGAGCGAATGTCGTCGTGAATAAATAGTGAACGGTGGCGAACGGAACGAATTAGCGACCTGCGGGGTTAAGTGAATGAGTTGGCAAATGACTGAGTGCGGCAGGCCGGAACGACGCGCCACCTGCGGGAAAGATTATGACCTCGTTCTCAAAGCTTACGCGCGCCCTCAAACCGCAACGCAGTAAGCACCACTCAATGAACTTACGTATAAGCATAGGCGTGCGCAGGGTTCCCCGTCAGGGGGGCGAAGGTTCGTCGCAGCGCCCTCCCTCCCTATTAAGTCAATGTATGGGACAGACTTTGCGCCCCTCCCTCCCCCCTTCCTAGGTGACTCGTACGCACGCCTATGCGTATAAGGCCAGTTCAGTCGCATCTTCCGTCAGGAATCACTTTATTCAAACTTAAGCTCCGTTAATTACAAGCATGCGACGCCCGAAAGGTCATGCACTGATAGCGAGAGCAATCTGTTGAAGAGGCCCCGCAAAGTAAGGTCTACAAATTTCGACCAGCTGTGGTTATTTAAAGTGCATCTAAATCTCATCAAACGGGTGTTCTTTTGCATTTCACCGAAGTTGTATTGCGGCCGTCATGACCGGAATTAAACACTGCGAACCTCGAGCTTATCAACGCGACACTATAGCATCTGATCGCGCACACACTTTATGCAGAACATCACGGCGACGGCCGACGGCGTCAGGCGATATTCCGCCCAGTAAATGTATACTTGCCACTGAAATAGGACCAAATCTTTTTCTTGAGAACACCATTTTCTAATACGAAAACTTACGGACTAAGCGAATGACATTTTCTCACGAAAATGCTTTTCTAGGCTACGCGCAGTAAGGACACACGCAATTGCAATTCCTTGCGGCTTCAGTGCAAGAAAGAGTGGTCGTCAACTGCCTTTTCTTAACCCTTCCGCCACCTTGTTGGATTCCGCAGAACCGATTCGCAATAATATGTACCCATGCGCTTCGAGTGGTCGATTGATTCACCCTCGCGCAGCCTATTGCTAACTTCCTGGTCAGCTCAATTGGTAGAGCGACCTCCACTGAAAGGCGTTGGTCCCGGGTTCGATCCCCGGACAAGGACGAATTTTTCCGGCAAGTATGAAGCTTTCTTGCTGAATTTCCGCACGGCTTTTCTAGTGGCTTCGTGCTGCAAACAGATGGATCGCCAATTTCCCTTTCTTATAGACGATTTGCATAAATGCCAGCAACACTGTAAAAAGCCCCGAAATGTTCAAGCAACTGGGCTCAGCCGCCATCGTGCATGAAAAAAAATATAAAAAACACGCAAGAACGCGGCGCTCGTGCGAGTGAAAAGAAGTATGAACGTGAGATAGACGTTTCATTTCAATGCGAACATTGTGTGTGGTTCGGGTGGTATGCACGCCGGTCAAACGCACAGGACTGCTCATGCACAATGGCGGCCGTTGGCGTTTCGTACATACGTACAGATGTCCCTGCAACAAAATCTTTTTTGCAACTCGTCTATTGTATCCATAAAGCAATGAAACACCAGAACGCTGTAATGTAAATGTTAAGAAGAAAAAAGAGCGTGTGCGACTCTTTCGGGTAGTCCTGACTTGCCACGTATTTGACTCCCCTCTAAAGAGGTACCCCATAACTCTCTTCTGGGTCACACTACTCTCAGAAGGGAGTACAATGACACCCCAAAGAGAGTTGACGTGTCTCCTTAAAGCGAGTCCTGTACGTGGCAAGTCAGGAATCTCCTTAAAGAGAGTCAAATCACTCTCCTTTTTCCTTAGAGTGTAGACGCAGCGTAATAAATCAAATAAAAAGTAGTTGCAGAATTTCTTTTCTTCTCCGTAGCACGCCTCAGAAGCCGGATCACCGGGCTTTGGAGAGACAGCAAAGTGTTTAACAGAGCAGAAGGGTAGAAAAGAGCGGTAGGGGGGGGGGGGGGGACAGCTATTCCGCGCACCTTCGGGGCGAAGTCCAGACAGTCTTGTTGACTCAACCCACGCGTAAGGAAAACAAACACGTTGGTTCCAGCACGAAGTAAAAACAAAGCCGACGTATTCGCGAGACATCCGGTATTATTCTTTATCCCGTTACCGGTGCAACGGTGAGCGCATTGAAGCACGCACTTCGTTCGTGAAAGAGTGATATGCTACCTATTGAATATATATATATATATATATATATATATATATGTTCTTTTTTTTTTAGGTTTTTTTTTTCTTATTCGTTTATTTTTCTTAAATTTTCTTATCCTGTTGTGTGTCTTGAATGCTACTACCATGATGATGGGACAGCCGGCTCCAACGTAGCCTACCTTAAGGTAGGCTACGTTGGAGCCTACCTAAAGAAATATGGGAATTCATATACTTTTTTCATATACAAGTAGAAAAAAAAAAGCGGAAAAGTCACTGCCGCGACAACTTTTACGCCCGGTTTCTGGGGGGTTACGCAAAGGCTGAAGGAAATGCAGAGCAGTCGGTGGGAAAAACAGGTCACCCGCGAGAAAGGATTGAAGTAAAGACGGCTACTGTAGTTCGAGATGGGAAAAAAAATTCGCGGAACAATGTCAAACATGCAAAACATCGTTGCCGAAACACGTTTTGTGTACGTTTCCAGTTTCCTCCTTCGTTGGCTTAGAGAAGTCACATCTCGTTCGCACGCACTGAAACATCGCTTCTCCCGCGAGATATGAAGATGTGAAGATGTGAGAATACGGCTGGACTAGTTGCGAACATGGAACGCCTATTTCTCTGGTCACAACAACAACAACAACGACAACAACTATTACCTATTATTATTATTATTATTATTATTATTATTATTATTATTATTATTATTATTATTATTATTATTATTATTATTATTATTGTTGTTGTTGTTGTTGTTGTTGTTGTTGTTGTTGTTGTTGTTGTTGTTGTAAATCAAATTAAGTGAAGGCGTACAAAAGTACAATTACTAAAAAAAGTTAACGACCGTGTTTTATAGTTGTACATTAGACTAATGAAATATAGGGTAGCACTTCACTGTAAAATTATTTGCGAAGCAAATGAAATTATGCACCAGTGTGAATGCTAAATACACTTCCACAGCAAGCAAGCAGTGTCTCAGCGTGGTACACAAGCGCCTCGTACATTTTAGTTACAGCAGCGGTATTAACGCAACGTAGCATTGAAACGCTCTGTCTCGTGATGATATTAGGCGTACAGGTTAAAGAAATTTATTGAACTGTCTATAGTTCATATTGCTCCTTGCCATAGTGTTGAGGCATTAATGAGCATATCATAGTCAAGATGCAAGTGCATAATCATAGTGCATAACTCATAGCCAAGTGCATAAAATTATCTGTACGGACTCTATCCGCAATGTTAACATGCTGTATGAACTGAACTGTGCCCATAGACTGTGCTCATGCCTTATACGTCCCATATTGTACATGTGTACATAGTGCTTCTGATTATTTTTCTTCTTTTATTGTTTTTATTTTCTTATCTTTGTGTGTATCTTGTATATTACTACCATGATGTTGGGATAGCCGGCTCTTACGTAGCCTACCTTCCCATAATTTCCATATATAAATAAAAAAAAAGGTTAGAGATATTCTCTTTGTTTCTTGTAAAACATTAAAAAGAGTAAAAAGCGCGCCCATCGCTAGCTTAAAATGACCTCCTCCTCGGAGCACCGCTATGAAGAATGAATTATTGAATTGAATTTCACCAGAAGCTTACCAAAGACTCGAAGTTCCAAGTTCCAAATGGGAAGCGAACGAAACACACACGCGCATCGAATCGGCCGTATTCCGCCACTAACAACACGCAGCACGTGGAAACGCCGCGGGAGGCGATTATGAAGGCCGCGTTGCGATTCCGCGGCTTTACGACGCCGACGAGAACACGACCGCCTCCGATCGCGCGAACGTGCGCAGGTAAAGAAAGCGCGTAACGCTACGCGATGGCCGTGCAACGTGGAACAAAGAATCACCGCAAGAAACCAAGACGCCGTTACACGTGCAGAACACCTTTTCTTTTTATTTTTAATGTCGTACCTTTCGTGATTCCATGTTGTTTCTTTTGATGTTGTTCATTTTAGCATCCCTCCTTTAGTGTTTGTTCATTTTAGTGTGGTTCATTTGATGTTCCTTCTGGTGTTGTTCATTCTAGTGTCACCAATCTTATTCTAAGAAACCAAGACGCCGTCACGTGCAGAACCTTTTTTTTTATGTTATGCCTTTCGTGTTATTCCTTTCATGTTGTTCCTTTTGGTGTTGTTCATTTTAGCGTCCTTTCCTCTAGTGTCGTTCATTTTAGTGTGGTTCATTCCATGCTGTTCCTTTAATGTTGTTCCTTATTGGTATTGTTCTTTTTGGTGTCGTTCTTTTCAGTGTTCTTCCCTCAGGGTCGTTCAATTTTAGTAAGGTTCATTTCATGTTGTTCCTTCGGCTAGTCGCACACGATCGTCTGGTTCGCCAAAGAAACGACACGCCAAAAAAAAAAAAAAGAGGGCAATTCCGGTTACGATTCATTGCAGAGGCTCTCCAAATGTGCATGCCGGTACAATATTCAACGAAACCTTCCATTCCAGCTTTGCTGCCGCATTTTTCGGTTAGTATTCTTTACTAAAGTCTTGTATCGTCGGACGCTTCCAGGTAGGGATGTTTGTTTACTTTCGAATTCCCTTCCATGAATTCTTACGCTGAGGCTCACAGAGTGGAAAGCTCTCGCGACGCCCCGAGAACCTCGTGCGTGTGATTACGACACTGATTTTCTTTTTTCTTTTTTACATATTCGGCCTTGCCGCCTGCATTCACTAATAATAGGGAGGAAAATGCGCATCAATGCAAACCCCTTTAAATTTAGAAAATCGCAAGTGGAAATAAGATATAGAAAAAAAAGTTACTGCTTGTAAGGCTACCTAAAAATAAACCCCTACCAGTAAACAACAGTACAGAGTAGATAGGTGTAACGCCATGAACGACATTCTGCTATTGCGAATCTTCTATGCGAGTTAAAACTTTTGAATCTAGTATCTACATTTCATCCACAGCACCAAATACTCGTCCAACAACATAGGTAGCATGTAAGAAAAGTTTATGGTTAGTAGTTGGTTGGACATTACATTTTTGTTTTACTCATCACGCAGTAAGGACGTAGCATCGTTTTCCTTACTCATTTTGCTCTCACTCAGAATGCAACGTCAGAGAAATAAGCAAAAAAAAAGTGTACAGTTATAAAAGGAAACGCACAGACAAGAAAAAAATATGAAGAGCAAGAAATGTGTCATTATTTCTCGATCTGCGCTTTTTTTTTATAAACTCTATGCTTACTTATTTTTCTGTCGTTGCCCACTAGGTTGGCGCAAACTGAGTAAAAACACCGTGTGCGTGCGTGCGTGCGTGTGTGCGTGTGTGCGTGTGCGTGAGTGTGTGTGTGTGTGTGTGTGTGTGTGTGTGTGTGTGTGTGTGTGTGTGTGTGTGTGTGTGTGTGTGTGTGTGTGTGTGTGTGTGTGTGTGTGTGTGTGTGTGTGTGTGTGTGTGTGTGTGTGTGTGTGTGTGTGTGTGTGTGTGTGTGTGTGTGTGTGTGTGTGTGTGTGTGTGTGTGTGCGCGCGCGCGCGTGTGTGTTTGTGTGTGCGTGCGTGCGTGCGTGCGTGCCTGCGTGTGCGTGCGTGCGTGAGAGACCTAACTGAAGGTTCGTGGCAAAAATCCAGTCTTTCAGTTAGTAAAGGCGGCGCGGATGCGACCGATGAAAAAAGTAACGTGAAAAGACGCCGTATTACGGTGTACGCCTCCTTTACAAATCCGTAATTACGAAGAGGGCGTGTTAGCTACTTTTGAGTCTCCATTCGGGAACACCAGATTAACCGCACTCGTCATTAAGGGACTTAGAGAGAGCGACCGCCTATGAAACCCTGCACTGTGTGTGTGGTGTGTACTGTGCATCTCCTTCTCTCTTTCTCTGTCTCTCTTACTCCCTTATTCCCCTCTCGCCATGTGTAGGGTAGCAAACTGGACGTAGTATAGTTAACCTCCCTACCTTTCCTATATTTCTTCTCTCTCTTTCTAGAGAGAGAGACAGAAAAGAGGGAAAGAAAGAAAGCCATGATTGATATACAAGCTGAAGGAGCCCCTGTAAAGTACTTCTCTGCAAACACACCATCCTTGCAAGAAAGCACCACCACGACGGTGAAGCGCCGCAACGGAGGCATAAGCAACCGTAACCCGGCTGCCATGCGCCGTACGTATAACTACGCTGCAGATTAACTTTACCTTGCGTTCACCACGCTGCTGGAATCAGAGACACCCGATGCGAAAGCAAGCAGACTCGGAAAAAAAGCATTAAAAGTTGATATATAAGCCTGAAGCGGAGGGTAACTGCCTCTAGTTCTGTCACTTCCGCAGAACAAATAAGAGGTCGTTAGTCTCGGGAAATGCTATCCGGGACGTGTAATCTACTGAAATCGAAGCCGCGCTTTGTTCTTCCAAAAGAATCAGTCGCAACCAGGAGCCGTGGAAGCAGTTAGTTTCCTCCTTAACGGCCGCGTAAATCGGCCTGTGCGTTGTAGTCCCCCGGCAGGGAACTGCTCCCTTAATCCTCGAAACCAGTAAAGCCCCGCTGCGCCACCGACTGCAGCGTGTCAGTTAATCTGGACAAACGAGCTCTTGCCGCGCGCGCGCCACCAGAAGCACGAAGCTTGCGGGACGCCACAGGCACCGCTTTATAGTATGCACGATCAAGTCATATACGAAGGATGAATGAGAGGTAAATCCGAGCACGTGGCACTGTACACTGTACGTGATGCACGGAGAAGCTAAAACATAGGCGTGCGCAGGGTAATCCATCAGGGGGAGGGGGAGGATTCCCCACAGTCCCCCCCCCCCCTCCACCACCGTGTTCGAGCCCGAAAGAAAGTGAGATTTTTGAAGCGATGACGTGCTCGTCGCAAAGGCACGCTATTGGTCCCCGGCCTTCCAGGGTAAAGATGGGAAGAAACAGATTTATGAATGAACCATCAGGGACTTCAATAAGACTTCATTTGGGCATAGTTGGTGGTACATATTCCTGAGGTAAAAGCAACAGCTCCAACACACAAGACGCCCCACACAGAAAAGACACACGACACACACGAGCGCTGACTGTCAACTGCTTTATTGTTGACTACGTTCACATCCGAAGGAATAAAGCAGTTGACAGTCAACGCTCGTGTGTGTCGTGTCTTTTCTATGTGGGGCGTCTTGTGTGTTCGAGCTGTTGCTTTTACCTCAGGAACCATCAGGGGTCCTTTTCTCGCGATTATCGTCAAAAACCACGCGTAGCCATAACCCCGTGCGTTAACAATGACGTGAAAGGTCCGAATGAGTCAATGTCTGGGACAAAATTGGCGCAACCCCCCCAGCCCCCCTTAGATGATCAGGGGGGCGGTCGACACCCCCCTCGCCCCTCCTCTATGAGCACGCCCATGAGCTGAAACCAAGTAGATCTTGCAGAGGATCGACACAAGATCCAAGTCTAGCGTAGAACCAATTGTTGCCAGACGCCGACACTGCTCGTGCGATACCCGCACTGCGGTGCGGGCGCGTGACCGGCAGAACCGGGATCAATGAATCTTACCCGCCACTCTCCGCAACGTTTCTGTTTCTTTGTTTTTCTATTGTCTTATTTCACTGTCCTTTCTCATCGCCTGCAAGCTACGTGCCACTGGGACCAGGCAGCGAATTCGTGACCGGAAGTACGTAATCGCGGTAGAGGGGGGGGGGGGGGGGGCGGAAAATTCCGTATATGCGCTGAGCTGATGGATAGTCCGAGCCACGCGCTGAATGCATTATCACCGAGCGGGGCCGTTTCGGGGCAGCGACGCAACGCGCCGATCTGGATTAGGATAATAATGGAGCGCCGCAGTAACGCCACCGCGCGCGCGTGCAACCACTGCGTGCACCGCAGCTTTACGATCCATAAACAGCTGTCTCTGTTGCCTTTCGTCGCGCAGCATTCGATTGTATTGTTGTGGAAACAGTCGCTTTATGCGAGGGTCGTCGTACGCGCTAACATTCGCGGCAACTTCGGGAACTGCTTATTGCGTCGCTTGTGGCACTTTGTAGCGGGCTGGGGGCATCATACAGCGATTATGTGGTCGCTGCTCGGACGATGATGGGGATATCTCGCGGGGAAACGCGCTATGAATGCTGCAGCGTTGCACGCCTCACTCGTAAATATAGCTTCTGTATACATTTTTCATCATACTGCCGGGGTTCTGCCTACGGTATAGGAAGTTGCTCTCAGCGGTGCTTCGGTTTGGTTTGAATTCCATCACTCCGCAATAAATTACCGGCGGCCCCTCTTTGGAAATCTCGGAGAAGCATTGGACTCTTCGCAGTTAAGTATTTCAATGCTCCCATTCGGCCCCACCGCCCTGTACCCTCTAACTTACATAATTCAATTTCTGTAATTAACATCTCTAATCATCTTCCGATGTGCGTCACCACAGAAAAGGTAGTGTCGATGGTAGCGATTCCTATTATCTTATTTTTGAGGATTTCAGGAAGAATTTCTTGAAGCACACTAAATAGTCGCATGAATGCTACAGCTAATAAAGCAAGGAAAAGTATAACGGGCGGAGGCAGAGGAGCTATTTCCAGTTGTTATTAAAGTGAATCAGTAATAGGCATATGTCGGCGAACTCACTCATGAGTCGACTCACTCGCATTCACACAGACTCAGATCTAGCCGTGAGTCTGAGTCTGAGTGAGTCCGGGTGTGTAATGTTTTGGTGAGTTTGAGTCCGAATGAGTCCGGTTGAAGAAAATTTTCGTAAGTGTGAGTCCGAGAGTCCGGCTCAGGAAAATGTTGGTGAGTCTGTGTCCGAGTGAGTCCTAAGCGCAAAATATATTTCAGAAGTGAGTCTGAGTGAGCTCCACAAGTTTTGCCGACCTATGGTAATAGGTTAACTGGAAATTCTACAAAAGTGTATGGCCAAGAAGTTACCGCCGACAGGACTCCAACCCGCAACCTCCACGTCACGCGTGCGATGTACTGCCACCTGTGCTACGGTGGCGGCTGCTGCGCCACTTTCTTCTGTATTCATGTATGCGTGCGAGATTTATAACCTTCCCATAGTGAACACA
Organism: Rhipicephalus appendiculatus; assembly: GCA_030522465.1. Taxonomy (NCBI): domain Eukaryota; kingdom Metazoa; phylum Arthropoda; class Arachnida; order Ixodida; family Ixodidae; genus Rhipicephalus; species Rhipicephalus appendiculatus. The sequence goes on along the minus strand of JALIZH010015822.1, from coordinate 74,675 downwards.
AACACAAAAGTTCTTCACTACGCCATGTTCTCAAAACCAGACTGTAACTTCAAAAGCTTTTAACAGCGAGAATTATGCTTCTCCTTTTTATTGACTCCATAATTCATCCACGTGCCAGGTATCGATCAAAATAATTATGACGCAAACTTGAAAAAAAGAAAAAACAAGAAAAAACATGCACGGAACGAGTTTAATCCGTTCAAGCGGCAGAGGGAAACGAAAAGCAAGACTGTCACGCGATGAAACAAACTCCGGCCGCGATGAAAAATGGCGCAGTGAAAAATCGTGACACGGAAGAACTCCAAAGCAACTCAAAAGGTGAAAAAAAAAAAGGAAAACCCTTTTGAGGCGTACACGAAAATGTACTTCCGTGGTGTGGAAGCAGCTCCGCCATATTCCACACTTCCGCGCCCGGTGAACATTACTTTTGACTGTCCTCTACGAACTCCCTGTCGACTGCCGTTTATCTTTTTAAATATATTTCCCTCGGCTGCGCACTGAAGCATGATCGTGTGTACCAGTAGTTAAACATTTCCTTAACTGTCAGCATCGGATTGCTTCCTCCGATTTCATTCCACCGGCTGTCTCAAGCTTGTCGTTTCCGCGTCGTCTCACAGCAGCCCCTGTCGTTTGCTGCCGAGATGTTACGATTAACTGCCGTAAGGTTAGGTTGGCTTTCCTGGTTTCTCCACTACCAATTTCATCTCGATGTGTATGCGATTTAAAACATTTTTTCACGGGTGGGTTTCGCTGCTGCCATAATGGGCTGCTGATCTTGCCGTTTCATATCTTTTAACAAAAAAAAAAAAAAAAAAACGAAGTTCTGCGGTGGATGAATAAACATGATAACGGTTGGGTTGGTGCATGCGACGTTTCCTGGACCTTATCAATGCACGTCGCGATGTACAAAAACAGGGAAAAAGAGGAGGGGGGAGGAAAAAGAGGAAGTAGAGGAAGAGCAGGAGTAGAAAGAAACAGGAGGAAGAAATACATTAATAAGAAGAGCAGGAGGAAAAAAGAAGGAAGAAGAAGAGAAGAAGAAGGAAGCAGAGGAGGAGGAAGATGAACAGGAGGAGGAGGAACAAGAAAAATGAGAAGAGCACGAAGAAGACGAGGAAGAAGAAGAACATGAGGAGGAACAAGAGGAATGAGATGAGCATGGAAGAAGAAGAGGATAACAACAATTGTTGGGGTTTAACAACCCAAAACCAAGATATGATTATGAGAGACGCCGTAGTGGAGGGCTCCGGAAATTTCGACCACCTGGGGTTCTTTAACGTGCATCCTAAATGTAAGCACACGGGCCTCGAGGAGAAGAAGAGGAGGAGGAGGAACTAAAAGAAAAGGAGGAGGAAGAAGAACATGAGGAGGAGGAACAAGAATAATGAGAGCAAAAAGAAGAGGAGGAAAATGAGGGGAAAGAGAAGAATGAGGAAGCAGAGGAAGAACAGGAGTAGGAACAAGAAGAATGAGATGAGCAAGAAGCAGAGGAGGAGGAAAAAGAACAGGAGGAGGAACAAGAGGAATGAGATGAGCATGGAAGAAGAAGAGGAGGAGGAGGAAGAAGAGGAGGGAGAACAGGAGGAGGAGGAACAAGAGGAATAAGAAGAGCACGAAGAAGAGAAGGAAGAAGGAGATAGAAGAGAAGATGGAGGAAGAACAGGAAGAAGGAGAGGAGTAACAAGAGGAATGAGAAAAGAGCAAGAACAGGAGGAGGCGGAGGAGAGGAAGAAAAGAAAAAGGAAGAAGAAGAACAGGAGGAGGAGGAACAAGAGTAATAAGAAGAGCAAGAAGAAGAAGTGGGGGAGGAAGAATACTCGCGGACAACTTTTCTTGGCAATGGAGAGAAAGCTACGTGGGCAGAGCATGTGCACACGCACTCTTGCGCGAAAGTAGTCCTGCTCGACACGCGTTTCGTTACGCTGTAGAAAGCGATCGCTCGACGACGTAACCGTTGCGTGTACACCATTTGCTGTGGCTGCTCAGGCGGCCATTGGTGGGCGGCGTTCGTCGCAAGATTCGAGACTGAGCAGACAGAAAAGCCGTACACGGTGACGGACGCTACAGTGCCCTAGATTATAATTATATTCTAGGCACTGTACAGACGCTCACGCGAAGAAGCAGACTCCATGATGCGCACTGATTCTCAGACTCAAAAAAGAAAAAAAAAGAAAATGTGATTTGTCTTGCGTCTGTCTTCATTCACCGTTTGAGGGACATTCCTCGCTATGCATTGCGAGTTTTCGATAGAAAAAGCAAACGAGAGCCCGCATGATGCTAACCTTTTCTAAGTACACACCTACGTTTAAAAAAAGAAGAAAAAAAAACGGAGTTCACGCTGGTGAACTTGTGCACCAATCCGCGGACCTGGTACATAAATATGATCGACGAAACTTACGCGAGCCCGCAAGGTGAATTTCTGCATGGGAACGGCCATACAGTTGTCACACATGCTGCACCGGTTTTCTCGAATACAGCCGGGAACACAGGCGGCGAGACGTAGCTTCCGATTAAGCACAGCGCGCTCTCCCGACTCGCGTCGTGCATTAATAACGAACTCGGGGCCGTATATGCGCACGCCAAGAATGCGGCTGTTCGGCCGTGATAAGCGTTTATTCAACCAATGGCTCCGAGTTTAGCTGTATATATATGCATATATTCGTTATACGCTTTGTTTACGATTACGTTTCTCGGCATCTTCCGTTTCGCTGCTAAACTACCCGAAAATAAATAAGTAATCCTGCTAGGCCGCGCACGTGCGCGCCAGGTGAAATCGAACGTCCGTGAATAATTAAGTCCGCCAGTTGCACAAGCTCCGTTTTTATGCGTGTACAACTCCCGCAGTGCTAAGCTGCGTTGCTCGATAGCGCGAACCAGAATGTTTTCTCTCTATCTCTCTCTCTCTTTTGTAATTCCAGAGCACTTCCTGCACGAAGCAGAAAGTTCAGGGAAATTCGGGCGCACCCCTACCTGCCGCCATACCGCGAAACGGGTGCATGCAAGAGTAAATATACGGCAAACACTCCGGGCAAGCGTTCCGTAAAACCGCAAATTAATGGCAGGCAACGAGGCATGTGCGACTGGCACGAACCCTGAAATACACTGTCGCAAATAAACTGCGCCATTAATTGTGGCACGTGGCACGGTTCAGCTTCGTTCGCACGGATTGCTCAAAAAAACGCGAACGCTATCTGCGAGATAAAGAGTAGCTAAGTGAGAATGCAAAGGTTTCGCTAACTATAATAATAATAATAATAATAATAATAATAATAATAATAATAATAATAATAATAATAATAATAATTCCCGTAGCCAAACGTCCGTGACGTCACAGATTTGGACGGCGTTTACTAAGCCCTGCGTAGCAGTAGCGTAGCCAGAAATTTTTTTCGGGGGAGGGGGGGGGGGGGGGGGGTTCAACCATACTTTATGTATGTTCGTGCGTGCGTTTGTATGTGTGCGTGCATATATACGCAAGCAAAACTGAAAAATGGGGGGGGGGTTGAACCCCCCCCAACCCCCCCTCTGGCTATGCCACTGCTGAGTAGTCCTTAATCGGTGAAAATGAAGTACATTGTCCTCCTTAGAGGGTCATAGACTCAACAGGAAACTTCGTTGAGCCAATGCAGGCAAAATGCGAAATTTACACTTTGGAATCCCTGACGTCATGCGCGGACATTACGGTGCGAAATTCAAAAATGAAACTTTGACGTCAAATTTCCTATTCTATTAAAAAAAAACTTATAATGGTGAAATTAACGACATTAGAGTTCTCAGAGCACAATTTATCAATCTAAACCGATTAAATGTTTCACTGCGGTGTCCCTTTAAAGACACCCTTCTGCTAGCCTTACTTCGTTTAACATTCCAATTTGTTGGCATCGAATTTATTGCTTCGCCCTTGCGACAAAACTGAAATTATTTTTCCATAGTTCAATAGTTCATGAATGCGTGACAACTTTTCATTTTCGTCTTTGTTACTTAGGCGCGTACTACGATACTGGCGTATCACATCGAAGGCGACACTTGCGAGCGAAAACCGAGCAGCGCGCACAGGAGCTTGGGTGCAGCCCCAAGAGCTAAAATCACACATCCGAGAAACAAATAAAACTTAGTCGAGCACAAACAAAGGCAACTCTCTATCACCGCTGATTTTCGAAGGAACGAAGGGTGTTACAGTTAAAGCAGAAATTTGGGCTAGTTGGTTTTGACTTAAATACATAATATAGCGGAACAAAACAAGGACAGAGAAGCGGTCGTCCAGTGTGCACCTTTATCTGTCCTTGTTTTGTTCCGCTATATTATGTATTTAAGAACGAACAGTGGCATCATCGAAGCTAGCAGAGCCGTTTCGAAAGCAGTGCAGCAAATTGCACGCAGACCAAGGGAGCAGTGGCTGCAAACACTGAACAACAGCAGGTGATAGAACAAAGTAGAGAGCATAAAACGCCATGGGACCGGAGCGCAAAGCTGCGAAGTGAGCGCTGGAAGGTATACGTAAACAAAAAAAAAAAGAAAAGAAAAACAGCGCACCCTCAGCAACTATGCGCGGTCATGGCGGCAGGGATCTAGACGTCCAATCCGCGCGGCTTCCCAGGCGAAGAGAGAAAAGGAGCAAAAAAGAAAGGACGCGACGGGTGCAACGGGGCGTTCTCAGAGTGACCGCACGGAGTTGCAGAGACTGCCAGTCTCGGTCTTAACGACTTCTTAATGGCCTCTCGGACGACTTAAGTCCCTACTCGCGGCCGCGGCCTTTTTTCCCCGGCGTGCATCAAGCTGGCGCTGTTGTTGCCAGACCCGGGGCGCCTTCTTGAACTGTGCAGCACCGTTGAAGCCACATCGCCAACGGTGGAATTGGAGATGCCGTGTTTTCTGCTTAGCGCGTTCGGCGGTGCTGGATCGCGATATCCGTGATACCTAATTTATGAGCGCGTAACTACACAGGGGCACGAGAAGATAGAGACAAGCACATACGCAAGGCAGGGACAAGCGCATAATGCGCTTGTCCCTGTCTTGCGTATGTGCATTATTCAAGCACGTAACTTAAGGAGCAAGCGCATAATGCGCTTGTTCCTTGAATTACGCGCTTGAGTAATGTGCTTGAGTATTGTGCTTGAGTAATGTGCTCGAGCAATGCGCTCTACTTACGCGCTCGTATTTCATGAGAAGTAACAGACAATGATGCCACGCTGGCAGGGACCGAACCTGCGACGCAGGTCGCAGGTTCGGTCCCTGCCAGCGGCAAACTATCTTTTGGTCCACTTTTCTTTCTTCACATTTACCTGACTGTTACTGCTAACAACATCCCCTATAGTTTCCGTGGCATCATTGTCTGTTAGTTCTCTTTAATACTGTGTTCGACAAAGAAAAACAAGCCCTTAAATTTGCACTTCTTTCCTTCGCTCGTATTTCAAGTATCATGAATCACCGACCCCGCCCAATCAGCCGCACTGACAAGTTGCCATAGCCAGTTACGCGATAGTTAATGCCTCAAGCCTTGCGAGGGGTGATAATGTGCGAGAAGTGTATAACAAAACAACTACAAACAACAACTTCAGTACGATATAGCGAATACGACAACCAATATAAGACAAGTGGTGAGACCGTCGATGCGACAGCAACAAACATTTCAAGTAACTGAGGTATCTGCTAACCGCTATTTGGTTGCGCACATATAGCACTACCGCATTAGAGCGTGGCGTGCGATTTCTAGCGCAAACGAAAATCAAGTTCAATTTAACGGAGCTAGCAGGAAAGAGCTCTATCGCTCTCACGAGAGTAGATAGCGGTTTAAAGTATTCTCAAAGGGAGATATGTGCCGGAAAGTGCTACAGGATGACAATTTGCAATTAAATATACTACTAAGAGAGCTTCAGAGAGAAAGAGAGAGAAATTTAATGGTCGAGATAGTCCCAGCATCGGCGACCAACTTTAGGCCGTACAGCAGGCCCGCGAGTGGGGGGCGGTGAGGCAATGCCTCGACGTCCGCACGTGGGAGACCTAAGGCCCGGTCGGCGAACGCTCTGCGGGACTAGCAATAAAGCTGTTACCAACAAAAACAGAGACAATCGAAGGTACTTCATTTACATACGCAATATATGCAATTGGAATGATTCGCTTTACGCCACTTCAACAGACGCATTGAACGACATTAACTTTTCTCTTTTCTTTTTTTTTTTTTTTTTGAGAACCTGGTAATTTAAGGGCTCGTTTTTCTTTGTTAGACACAGTATTAATGAGGACTAACAGACAATAGTACCAAGGAAAGTATGGGGGGGGGGGGGGGGGGGGGTATAGGGGGGGGAAAGTATGGGGGGGAAGACCCCTTGCATAATTGTAAAGCTAGCTTTCCTGCAGTGCAGTTTTCCCTACTAATGGCGGCTGGTCACTTACTGCAAACAGCGTGTTCAAGCGCAGTTTACTTGCCCTACGGCATGGAAAACATTCACTGGGCTCCCTCGATATAAACCCGCATGATAGAAAACCCATGGCACGTTCCACTAGGGCCTCCTCTCCACTTAAAGGATGACAGGTGCCGCCATGATGAAGGAAAATATGCAGCACAGGGAAGCGCACTTGCAATTTTGACAGGGGTCGGGGGGCGGGGGAAATGTGAAGCAAGAAAAGTGGACGAAACGATAACTTGCAGCATCGGACGCGTTATTCGAAGGTCGCAGGTTCGGTCCCTGCCAGCGGCAAGATATCTTTTCGTCAACTTTTCTTTCTTCACGTTTACATTACAATTACTACTATAGTAACATATCCCCTATACTTTCCTTGGCATCACTGTCTGTTTGTTTGACATCACCTGAGGTGACATCACCTGAGGTGACATCACCTGAGGTCATCAAACTGATGTCACGATGATGTTACGAATTTCGGCGGTCTGTGCCGTCAAAATGACGTCGTGTGGTCACGTCATGACGGGATGATTCTTCGAATCATTCGAGCTGACGCCGACAGTGAATTTTCGCGTTAGATGAGTCATCTAAAGCTTGCTTTCGCCTAAATAAAGACTCGAGACTCGGAAGAGGGAAGCCAGCCTGATGTTAGCAATCATAGCAAGCTAGCCTTTGCGGACGTCCTTGTGAACACGAAGTCCTGGCAGTTCCAGCTTGAACGCCGCTGCGCGGTATCTCAGCGAGGCCCACGTCAAAGGCTGCCGTTGTTTGGTTAATGCGCGCACTTGCGTCGCTGCTGGCAAAACTTGCACGCGCGACGGCGTACAACAGTCCCGCACTGTCACGCCGGTTTGACGCGCCGCCGTGTGCGAGCAAAGACGAAACTCAAATGAGCGCAGGGGGGGGCCGTCCTGCGCAAGTTCGTCCCGCAGCCGAGCACAGCTGCCGCGATTCTTGGATCGACTATTAAGCACGAACTTCCGTTACGAACTAGGCCCGGACGCGCTGGCGGGCTTATTTATAGGCCCTGACTAAACTAAACCTGCAGATCTACAAAGGGTTGCCACTGTACAGCGGCAACGAAAAAGTAATTCTGACAAAACTATGCCAAACGCTCGGCGTCAGGCCAACGGGAATAGTGTGAGTACAGCTACAATACAAGGACGCATGAGCAGTAATGTTTGTTCGTTGTGATCCAAAACTAAATTTAGCCATACATACGTAGATCTCGGACTTGTCCCCCCGATATAAACTAACATGTACTGTACCCGAGGGGCTTCGATTGCTTGCAAGCCGCGGTGGTAAAGTGGTTACGGTACGCGACTTTTGTCCTGAAGTCGTGGGTTCGAATCCCGGCCGCATATCGATGGAGGCGAAATGCTAGAGGCCCAACCCTGCATGGGTGGTCAAATTTCCGAAGCTGTCCATTACGGCGTCCTTCATAATCATATCGTATAGTTTTGGGACGTAACACCAACAACAATTATTATTATTTGGCTGCTCGAAAAACTATAACACTCACCCTGAACTCCCGAGTCTGGTCTTTAGAGACCAGACTCGGGTCTCTAAAGACCAGACTAGTCGCGACATGACGTAGTTATCTCGAGCAACTGCGCACACCAGTAGTTATACTACAAAATTTGGTGTCTCGTTTTAATCCGTGTATACTGTACACAGGCGAAGAAACGCGGTCGGAATGAACCATATCCGAAAGTAACGGTTGACTTCACGGAAAGCGATAAATCGTTCTCAAAGAACTACAATTTAATGTGCCCGACGTAGAAGTACATTTTCTTCATACATCTACTTAACGACAGTTTTAAATGCCGCTATAAAAACAGAAAAAGACGGTCACACTGATCATACCGGAGCTAAACCGTGCACACTCACAAGAGCGCGCGCACACACACAAAAAAAGCAAAGCAACTTACACCCGAAACTCATTAGCGCTTATAGGCCTCAGTCAGTGTTTGTGAAAAATGACTCAACCATATCTCAGAAACTATACTGGCTACTGCAACCCCGTTTCTGTGTGTTAGAAAATTTAGAAATGGGATCGAGAAAGAGACAGACCCAAAAGAAACTGCTGCCGGTTTCAAAAAGATTAAGTGACTTAGAAAGGGGTTCACCGGCGCGTTAAAGAGGTCCTAGTTTGGAAGTTCGCGACACAGTCCAATAATCCTCCTAAACCGAAGGAGCGATACGAATACAGAAAAAAAAAAAAATAGAGGTAACAAGAAGTCTAATCAATCAGCAGCTCACCCCCGGAAGGTCCGGTTAAATAAAATAAAAAAAGAAGACCAAGGCAACGGCAACTTAGACTAACTGCAGATGTCGAAGACACCGCGAGTACGGAAACTGCGTTGGTTTTTTACCCGCCGGCTGCGCCCTAAACGGTAAATTGCGTGGAAACGTGAAACATCGACAAAACTTATGCGCTGACTTTGCAAGAGCAAAAGTCGGCAGAGCTGAACCACACGTCTAAACTAGTTACACGTCATTTTTTACAAGGAAAGTACGGTCTCGGGGTTGCAGTGATTACGGTGCTCGGCTGCTGATACGAAGGTCCCGGGTTCGATCCCGGACGCGGTGGTCCCATTTCGAAGGGGGCGAAATACTAGAGGCCCGCGTGCTTACATTTAAAGTGCTCGTTAAACATTACCAAATGGTCAAAATTTTCTGAGCCCTCCAGAACAATGTCTCTCATAATCATATCGTGGTTTTGGCACGTAAAAATTCCCCAGATATTATTACTTCATTTACAAGGAAAACATTTGAAGACAAATAGCTTCTCGCGGACGTGGTGCAGCCCTGCGCGGAACACGAAGCACATAATAATAATATCTGCAGTTTCACGTCACAAAACCACGATATGATTATGAGAGGCGCCGTAGTGAAGGGCTCCGGAAATTTCGACCATCTGGTGTTCTTTAACGTGCACTCACATAGCACAGTACACGGGCCTATGGCATATCGCCGCCATCGAAATGCGACCGCCGCGGCCGGGATCGAACCTGCGACCTTTCGGGTCAGCAGCCGAGCACAGTGTAACACCGCAACGCGGTGGAAAGGCTATGAAAGGTATAATTGACGACCACCCATTTGCAGCAGGAAACCACAGGGAAATCGAATTTCTCAGAAAGGAAGGCTTCTTGGTTTCCTGCTCAATCGTTACCACTCAGGAAATGCGTCGGTCCCGGGTTCGAACCCCGAAGCAGGAAGAATTTTTTCTTCAACTCGAAGCTTCCCCGTGGCTTCGTGCTTCAAACGGGTGGTTATCAATTATGCCTTTCACGCCCGCTATGTTTTACTCCAAGAGCACGCCACAGCTAACACCTGTCGCACGTACAGTCAGTCGCGCTCAATATGAGTTACCTTTGCACTGGCTTTGGTTAAACTGACCCCAAGCCTGAACAATGACACCGACAACCGTTATATTGGTTCAGAAAGTATAGCGCCAATTGAGAGAGTTCAATTCACCAGTTTTTTTTTTTTTCGATGTAGGTGCCACTTTCCAGTGTTGGCGCCATTTTGAGTGCAGACAGCTTGTTGCAACTCATATTCAGCGCGACTGTATCTCAGTATACGAATCAAGGTGGACGATTGGGCCAGTTGGTGATTCATGATCGACGTATGTATACTGCGCGGTAGCTGCACTGCGCTTGTCCTTGTGTTTTCTTGTCGTCCGTGTTTACTACCGCGCAGTATACATACGTCGCTCAGTATACGGCAACTGGAGACAGCTCTGTCCATCTCCAACTCGACGGACCGAGCAAGCAGGGCAACTGAGGACTCCTGAGGAGACCGCCCAATGCAGAGAGCGGAAGCTGACAACGTGCCGTTCTATATAAACTTTAGTCTCTCTCTTAAAGCAAATATGTGCCCGATACGAGCAACTCACGAAACTTTTCTTACCCGGAATAAAAACCTAGCGGGAAACTCAGAATGCAGTGGAAAGGGGGGGAAAAATGCGACGTCCAAAGAGGCTGACATCCACAGCTGCGCCAAAACACGGCCACAGCACGGCCGGCGGGGGCCTCCGCAACGCGGCCAGGCGACACCGCAAGTTGGCTGCTCCGTCGAGCGTGCATCCGCGAAAATTACAACCGCGCACGCACACGCGCGCGCGGCCGTGCAATGCGGAAAAACTGCGCTCGCAGGCAGAAAACCGCTGCCGGGGAGCCGAACATTTAGTTGCTCCAAGAAACGTGCAGAATGGCGAGGGATGCCGTCCGGCCCTGCCCACTTACAGATGAAGGGCGCTTGGAATCGGGTCGCATTTAGGCACAACGTATGGCTACGCACTAGGCCGGAGTGATGCAAGGAACTTAGTATTGCGTTCTCAGGTCACAGCACACTATAACTCTGCAACAACTTATCTTGACAGTGGAGCGAAGGCTACGGAGGCGGGGCTTCCGCACAGTCGTGTTGCTCCGCAAGTAGTACGGCAGCTTGCGGCTGGATTTCGGTTTTGCTTGCTCGCATAGTTTACGCGTTTAGAAAATTAATATTAATATCTGGGAAAATTATGTACACAAAAAATGTGAATGGGAGAGACATTTCGATTGTTCAGTGTACACCTTTTAGTGTCATATTACGAATATATTTTTCTTGGAGAACTAAACAGCGCGTTTGTGGCCGCACACTGACCCACTTACGTCATGGACGCCATGTTTACTTTGGAAAACTGGTGTGCTGAAAAGGTGGTGCTGGAAATGGAAAGAAAAGGAAGGCGTTCTTGCAAAGCGAACAGTAACTGTATTTTACCTACGACTTCCCGCAACTGTTTGAGTCTCATAATAAATAAAGCAGCATTTATTTCAGCAAGGCCAACGAGAAAATTATCAGGTAAACTTGAGTACTATTTTTTGGCGTGGTGCAGGCGTGCGCTTAGGTTCTGTAGCTTCCACAAAGCTGTCAAGAAAAGTTGCCAGGCCAGCTTCTTTGCCACTTCTCTCTCTCTCTAAAAGCCTACTCTCTTGGTCAGACAACCCAACCCGCCTTGCTAGCTTAGTACGTAGGGTGTCGCGCTGCTTAGCTCGAGGGCGCGGGTTCGACTCTCGGCCACGCCAGCCGCATTTCGGTGGCGGCGTAATGCTAAGCAAACCTGTGTGCTTAGATTGAGGTGCATGTTAAAGAACCCCAAGGCGGTCGAAATTAATACGGAGTCCCACCGCTACGGCGTCAGAGCTGGGCACGTGGCGGCCTCCCGCGGCGGCCACGGTAACTATGCAGCCAACGATACTCAATTCAGCCAATGGCCGTGAATTTTGGGATATATGGCGCGGTCATATACCATGCTGCGACCATGCTGGAAAAGTGTCGCAGGGCTCCTTTAAACAGATGTGCTGCAAACGCAACAAGCCTAAAATTTCTTCAGAACCCTGTGTACTTTACAAAATAAGCTGATCTGCAGCAAGCTCCACCTTCGCGTGTAATACGATCGCCTACGGCATATCTCGCGCGCAGCGAGGCTTCGTTTCTACGCGTTAGCGTACCACTGTCGCGAATCTCGGAAGGACAAGCAAATGAAAAGATATCTTTCGCGTGTACTTCGCGGGCGTGCCGCTACATAGCGAAGCATGTACGAAGATAGGGTCGAGGATACCCAGAGGTGACCCAAGGATACCGGCTGCCAGCACAGGGTTCGTGCCAGGGGCGCAGCCAGAAATTTTTTTTCGGGGGGGGGGGGGGAGGGGCGGAGGGTTCAACCATACTTTACGTATGTTCGTGCGTGTTTGTATGTGTGCGTGTATATATACGCAAGCAAAATTGAAAAATTTCGGGGGGGGGGGGGGGTTGAACCCCCCCACTTGGCTACGCCACTCGTTCATGCGTTTGGTGCGTCGCTATGTTGCTCGAATAGATCTTTTAATTAACGTCGCAGTCATTGTGAGATGGGTTCTGCCGGCATTTATGAATCGCGAAGGAAAACTTCGCGACAATTCCACGCCAAAATAATGGTTCCGAATTGAGCGATATCGTTTAGGGCAAAATGAAGCTGAACGGTCTTTACTCCTTGCCTTTAACCTCACGCTTTATGCCTGTCTTCACGTCAGCTCTAAAAGGAACATGTGAACACATGGGGACAAGCGCTTAATTGTCCTGTTGTCTCTCATGTGTTTGTCCTTCTAACGCTAAAATGAAGATGTCGTCAAGGGTACACACACTAGCACTACAACAAGTTCTAATTAAGTATACGTCTGTTGTCGTCGTTGGGCGTCGTACCAAGTGTTTTTCCAAATATGGTTGCTAATATTAAATGCGAAGCATTTCTTAGCGAACTTCGGCGACTTTGAGCGTATCTATCTATCTATCTATCTATCTATCTATCTATCTATCTATCTATCTATCTATCTATCTATCTATCTATCTATCTATCTATCTATCTATCTATCTATCTATCTATCTATCTATCTATCTATCTATCTATCTATCTATCTATCTATCTATCTATCTATCTATCTATCTATCTATCTATCTATCTATCTATCTATCTATCTATCTATCTATCTATCTATCTATCTATCTATCTATCTATCTATCTATCTATCTATCTATCTATCTATCTATCTATCTATCTATCTATCTATCTATCTATCTATCTATCTATCTATCTATCTATCTATCTATCTATCTATCTATCTATCTATCTATCTATCTATCTATCTATCTATCTATCTATCTATCTATCTATCTATCTATCTATCTATCTATCTATCTATCTATCTATCTATCTATCTATCTATCTATCTATCTATCTATCTATCTATCTATCTATCTATCTATCTATCTATCTATCTATCTATCTATCTATCTATCTATCTATCTATCTATCTATCTATCTAGCCGCCTACGACTTTGTGCTCTCCTGGCCGTATCGTTAATGGGATTTATACCAAATTTGGTGTGGCATAACATGACCGTATTGCGAACATAAATGGCTGGTCATATAATGAAAATCATGACTAGCTTGTCATGAAAAAGCATGATTTACCTGCCACGCTCATGGCGCGCTCGCGGCCGTTTCGTTAGCTTGATATACACCAAATTTGGTATTGAGTGACGTGACTGTATGACGAACAAAAATGACGAGTGGTAATATGAAAATCATGACTTGTCATGTGCGACATGACTTGCATGCCACGCTCATGGCGCGCTCGCGGTCGTTTCGTTAGCTTGATATACACCAAATTTGGTATTGAGTGACGTGACTGTATGACGAACATAAATTATCAGTGGTAATATGGAAATCATGACATGTCATGTGCGACATGACTTGCATGCCACGCTCATGGCGCGCTCGCGGCCGTTTCGTTAGCTTGCTATACACCAAATTTGGTATTGCGCGACGTGACTGTATGAAGAACATAAATGACAGGTCCTAACATGTAAAACATGACATGCGAATTTTGTAAAGCATGATTTGGCTGCTTCGCATTACGTCGATTCCCACAGTGTGTGGGATCTGCCGTATTTTTACCCTGTTTTCCATAATACCTCGCAGTTTGATTGATTGATTGATTGATTGATTGATTGATTGATTGATTGATTGATTGATTGATTGATTGATTGATTGATTGATTGATTGATTGATTGATTGATTGAAGCTTGCATGAACGCGCTACAAGGGAGGAATCGACCTTGTATAAATAGACGTAAAAAAAAAAGGCAAGCACTGCAAGAAACGAAAAGTTAGAAGAATAGCGGGAAAGAATATGACTAAAACAATCCACAACAAAGAAAAATTGGCAGATCCCACGTACCATGGGAACCGATGTTATGCGAGGCATGCGGCCGTAAGGTGACTGTGGTGTCATTTTTTTTATTGAGCGAAACGTTACGAAATGACGCGAAAGATATGTACATATAAATGTACGCACAGACATGTTGAACAGTCGCATATGTTTTATATAACCAGTTGTTTACAGTTGCGTAACGATGCCAGCAGTAACATATATTATTGCCAACACCAGAAGCGGTACGCTGGTATGTAGCGCTTGTGCTTGCGAAAATGGTAGCCCTGGCTCGCGCTACGTATATAGACCAACTTCAGTGGATGGCGCTTACGTATACAATTGACGTTTACCCCACGTGACGCCTGTATCATATAGAGCACATATGCAATGTTTATAAAATTAAACAGCCAGCACTGCTACCACAACTGACGTTTCACCAGCATTACGCCTGTATATAGGGTCTTTTTCGAAAGCAGTTTCGAGAGCTGGCGTGGCTCTGTGGTAGAATACTTGATTGCCACGCAGAATGCTTGGGTTCGATTCCTTCTGGGACCCTGATATTTATTATTTGCATTCATCGGGTTCACGCTGCCTATGTCAGCTTTTTCTTAACGCTTTCGCATTTAAGTTACTAATATCTGCTCTCGCCGTTTCTGGGCTGATATAAACAAACTGTCAATCACCTGTGGTGCATCCCCGCATACCACGGGCCGTGGTATACGACATACACGACGGGATTTCCACGTTATTGATGTCACGACCAACCAGACATATTCGTCAAACCCTCTCACCCTACCATAGTAATTTTGGCCTGCAGCCCTTTAAGGAGGCGATCACGAGAGCACCCAGACGTCGGCGGCTAGATAGATAGATAGACAGAAACGCTCAAAGTGGTTGCAGTTTGCTAGGGAAAGCTTGGCATTAAAAATATTGAAAGACGTAAACCATTTCAGAGACTTTCAATAGCAGCAGCAGACGGACAGCTATGCGGCACTTCAGTAGCGGCCGCCTCCACGTACGGTACAACAACATGGCCGGCTCCCATCGGTCAACAAAAGCGTCAAGACAATTTCCGGTACAACGCGATCCGAACAACAACAACAGAATAAAAGAAGAAAACGCCGCGGAAAACATCTATCCCGCTAAGCGCACCTCGGTGACGCGCAGAGTGACGGTGACAGGACGGTGGTACAAGGATCGATCAAATGGAAGTGTGGGCAGCCCTTGTGTCGTGTACACTTCCCAGGAGACCGCTTGATATATGCGGAGAGACGAACATACTGAGAGAGACTGACAAGGGAGTGTGAAAGAGAAAAAGAGATTAGATAGATAGATAGATAGATAGATAGATAGATAGATAGATAGATAGATAGATAGATAGATAGATAGATAGATAGATAGATAGATAGATAGACAGATAGACAGACAGACAGACAGACAGACAGACAGACAGACAGACAGACAGACAGACAGACAGACAGACAGACAGATAGATAGGTAGGTAGATAGATAGATAGGTAGGTAGATAGATAGATAGATAGATAGATAGATAGATAGATAGATAGATAGATAGATAGATAGATAGATAGACAGACAGACAGACAGACAGACAGACAGATAGATAGATAGATAGATAGATAGATAGATAGATAGATAGATAGATAGATAGATAGATAGATAGATAGATAGATAGATAGATAGATAGATAGATAGATAGATAGATAGATAGATAGATAGATAGATAGATAGATAGAAAGAAGCCGAAACAGTCATGAAACGAAAAAATCCTAGGCGACGGCACTGAAGTAATCATAACATGCAGGCTTGACGTCAAGCGGTGGAATGAAATAAAAGTTACGCAAACGCGAGAAAACGCAAATAAAGCGCGAATGGCGGCAGCGGCAAGAAGCTAAGTGCACAAGCGGGCCAGCCTTCGTTAAAACGTGTTTACACACAGGAGTGGTGGCACGGCGACGTCTCAAAGGCGTGCGCTCAGAACTGACAAATAACCGAACGGAAAGAAATGAAAATCTACGAACGGTACACGCCTTGATCGGTCAGGGATCGAATCATTTTCCAGCGCCGTCGAAAAGGGGCTTTCACTGCCAGCATGTTATTCCAAATTTCAGCCGGCGCACACACGATGAATCGTGGCATATATTATTTTTATTTTTTCGTATTTCAAAGGCGACAGTTTACTTTGGTATTTCCTTTTCATTTCCTCGCGATAAGTAGCGCTTCGAATTCTGAGAATTTCGCGTGTCACTGTGTTCAATAAACTAGCGCGTGCTAACATTCATTTTTAGTTTTTCTCTTCTTTTTTTTTGCACTTAAATAAAGCCGCGCGTGCCTCCAGCAGAACGCTGTTTGCGCCATGACTTTAACTCCGCTGAGCCGAAGAATAAACACCGACGACATCGCAACAAAAGCCTGAACGGCCGTGCGGATGGCTCCACAAAGGACCGGCACGAAATGCGTCACCAAGAGCACATGCCTTCTCTTATTCTTTGTAAAATGGCGCTGTTTTCTACGCAAAACCTTATATGAAAGACTCGCCATTTCAGGATGGCTAATTAACACAGCGCGAGCAGTGAGCCCGTCTATACACGCAATGAGTTCCGGCGCGCTGTTTTCGTCGTTTCACTAGTATATCCATAATTTTCGTTTTCGGGGAAGCGGAGGTGTGTGTAGTGTGTGTGTGTGGGGGGGGGGGGGGAGAGGGGTGCGCATAAAATTGTGGGGATGCTTTAGTGGTGTTTATAAAGAATATGTGCTTCTAAAAAACTTTAATTTTCCACGTTTCGGTCGGTCCCATATGGACACTCCAGGCCCATTCTTGCCGTCGCTGTGATGTTCCGTAAAAAGCTTTTTTTTTTTGGTAGTATTGTGCGCATGCTTGAGGGTTTCCGAAGCGAAGCGTCGTAATAATGAAATTCAGTAGCGAGTATGCGCATGTCCGGGTATTTTTTTTTTCTCTCGTCCGTGTCTTTGTATTACTCCTTAGAATTTCTTTCCTAGCTATGCCCCAACTCGCACGACAGCAGACATTACCCATCCAAACCGATAACACCGCCATGCGCGTCGCATCTATGTCGTATCATAGTTAAAGCGCGCGAGCGCTGCCGACGAACGCGGATCAAGAAATGCCCATAGATAGGAGCCGGAGGGGACGTACCTGCTTCCGGCTGGATATGCGCACTACGCCCGACCGGGCGTCGTCGCCCGCGGTAGCGCGTACCTTTGTACATGTTGCAGCAGATGGCTCATACATTTGTACCTGTTGCACTCTGATCGCAGGTACAAGAGCGGCCGCCCTCCCCTTCCTAGTCACCTAAGAGGGGGTAGGGCAAAGTCTGCCCCATATATTGACTTAATAGGGAGGGGGACGTGCTACGATAAATCTTCGTATCCCCCCCCCTTCCCCTGAAGGGGAACTTTGCGCACGCCTATGCGTTGCACTGTGCCAACACTGAAAGTGGATAATAACATGGGTATCGGGATTCAACACAGTCCACCTACCCATTTGTGTACAGTTATTAAAACAAGCCCAAAAAGAAAGTTGGCCGTGAAAGCGGTTACGAACAGACGTACACGCCCCAACTCTGGCGAAGTTCCCACATAACAGCAGAGTAATACATTGGACCAGTTGCTGCGCAGCTAATGAGGGAAAGGTGGCGTAAGGTTATAAAGAACAACAAAAGGAGACAAAGCTCACCGAAATAAACGTTAAAAACGTTATAAACGTTAATACGTTAAAAACCCCATGGTTTTGAAAGAATCAGAGTACCCTGCACAGCGAAACAAGGCCACGAGGCGTTGTCCTTGACTGGCCCGCTGGCCCGCTATAAGCCGGATTAAAAAGTACGGTAATATTTTTATTTTTATTTTTTTCTCCAAGCGTGCGCCATCAAGAAAAAAGGAGAAAGGCCGCGGAATCGAGGCTTCGGAAGAAAATCCGGATTCATCGGATTCGAGCGAGCAGGCGCTGGCCGTATCGACGGGGCAATCGCTATCTAATCCCCGGCCGTACCTCAAGAAGAAGAAGATTATCGAGAACGGGAAAAAGTGAAAGGCGCGCAGAGAACCGAGGTGTGATTAGAAAAAAGGTGTCGCCGCAAATCCTCCGAGGCACGAGAATCGAACTCGGGGGCTAAGCCGGATGTAACGCACAGCGGCGCCGCCCGCCCGGCTGTGATCACTGACGAGTGAAGATACAGGGAGCGAAACGAATTAAATCCCCCCCCCCCCTCCCCCCCGATCTTCGGAACCGAAAGAAATCGAGCACTTATACGAAAGTGGGTGCTTTTTACCGCAAGAATGGATTTAAAGAAGCAGACGCCCAGCAGTTCTCTTTCTGTTCCAAGTTTTGATGCAGTGGATACAGCAGCCGCGCATGACGTTAAGCGCCTGTTGCTTAAACCTGTTGAACGAAAATGGTATTAACGCGGGATGTTACCATATAAAAACCTTCCATGATGATGTTATATTTATATTTCGTTATATTATAAAAAACGTTATATTTTGTTATATTTATAAAAAACGAGGCCTTGAATTTCCACTTCTTTCCTTCATTCATAAGGGTCTCGTTCTGGCAGACTTGATGCCTTCAGGCAGCAATAAGATCTCGTGCTACGTGACGCCAACAGGCAGAAAAAAGAGTGTTCCACACTCGCCGTCATGGCTACTGGTGGCGCTGACTGACACTCCCAGGTTTAAATGCACATATACGTATATTGCATAAAGGGGACGGGGGGGATGCCCGCCGCTGTAGCTCAGTTGGTAGAGCATCGGACGCATCATTCGAAGGTCGCAGGTTCGGTCCCCGCAAGCGGTAAGTTTTCTTTTCGTCAATTTTCTTTCTTCACATTTACATTACAATTACTATACTAATAACGTTCCCTATTCTTTCCTTGGCATCATTGTCCGTTAGTTCTCATTAATACTCATATTTCGTGCGTTATGTAGCGGTTGTACCCGGCTTACTTTTCGTCTGTTGCTATGCGGGCTTGCCAGTAACACATCGTCGGTAGGCTTCGTCGTAGCGCAAATAAAAGACGGTCCGCCGCAGTGGTATGGCGGTTAGGGACTGTACACGCGCTATCCGCACACCCGCATCGCACGTGGCAGGACCCCTGCCGCACGCAAGCGGAGGGCGAATGGGCCTATCGGCGACGCTCTTTCGCCCTCCGCTTGCGTGCGGAAGGTGTGCCGCCACGTGCGATGCGGGTGTGCGGATAGCGCGTGTACAGTCCCTTAGGGTGCTCGGCTGCTGACCCGAAGGTCGCGGGTTCGATCCCGGCCGCGGCGGTCGCATTTCGATGGAGGCGAAATGGTAGAGGCCCGTGTACTCGGATGGAGGGGGGGTGTTTTACCGAGAATAAATAATGAAAATAGGGTGGTTTTCAAGGTTTTCAACAAGTGCCCCCCCCCCCCCCCCCCCCGAAAAACATTTCTGGCTACGGGCCTGCTTGCGCAATCCGCGCCAGAATGTCTGAGAGCATTCTAGATAGTTTTCGGACCATCTGTCCGGCTTCAGCGTGCAAAAGCGAACAGCTGAGTTTATTCTGGAAGAAACTCGGTCCCCCAGCGATAACGCTCAAACGTTCGACGCCGCGTGTATAAATGCCGAAGCACGCTACCGCGGACCATTTTATCGACGACCGACGCTCCGTGCGCCGATATCAGTGTACAGCGTGCATTGCTTGCTGTAATCTGAGTTTCCGTTTCGCGGTCACAATTTCGGCCAGATAAAGAGTTTCACCTCGAAAAAAGCCGACTGCTGCCTTTGTCCGCGTCACGACCACGTGACAATATGTGACATGTGGGGAAGGTCTTTCAAATGGCAATGATAGCTGACATTTTGTACAACATATTCAGAATCGCGCACAGAAAAAAATGACTGGTCCGCACACTAAATCTACGAGCAGCAACTTGCCCGAGAAGATTGTTCCTTTGGCCGTGGCAGCAATGTAACACGGCGAAGGGAGTGCCACGGTGTATAGAAGTGCTAGAGCACAAATACTAAGGAAAGTACCATTCATCTTAGACCGCGTCACTTTTTTTTTTCAATAAAGAAACGAGATTGCCCGCGGGCAGACAGGACACGAATTGAGAAATCCCGCAGCCCGTAAACAGAGAAGAATCAGAGCAAGCTATATAGCGTACAGCCGGGGAATGAGGATTCCACGACATGCGCGGAGCCTGCGAGTTGAAGATTGCGAAACCGGATTTCATTGCAGCGGTAAGAAATAAATAAAACAAGTAGAGCGTCACGGTGTCGCTTAAATTGCGAAATCCGAACAGGGTGATACCGCGGAGACACAAGGTTGGTTTTGAAAGAAAGAAAGAAAGAAAGAAAGAAAGAAAGAAAGAAAGAAAGAAAGAAAGAAAGAAAGAAAGAAAGAAAGAAAGAAAGAAAGAAAGAAAGAAAGAAAGAAAGAAAGAAAGAAAGAAAGAAAGAAAGAAAGAAAGAAAGAAGAGCCGAGACCAGAAAAAAAAAAGGAACAGTGATGTCTAGAAACAAGTCTAGACTGCTCTTCTTCGTCTCTCATGCAAAAAAAGAAACAAAAGACGGGGAAAAAAAAGAAGAAATAACTACAGGAGTGTAAATAGCTATTTCCATGTCCGGCACTGTCTGATGGCGCACGCACTGTGAAAGCGTCCAAACAGGATGCTTTGGACAGTGAGGCCAAGCGGAAATCGCATAATCGAATCGCGGAAATCGAATGGCAGTATTCTCGCCAGGGTGTTGGCTCGTTGGATGCGCTGTGCTGCTTAGTTACGGGTTCAACTGCTATGGCCGTCGAAGCTGCAATTCGATGGGCGAAGTATAATAAAAAATAATATCTCGCGAACACGGGTTTGGACACGCTCTAAAGAACCCCAAATGGTGTCGATCCAATGCGATGTCATCCACAACAGCATGCGAACGTAACGAATTTGCCAGTTCCGGGAAACTGACTATTTGGGAGGTTGTCTTGAAACCCCCAGCATTTTGAACAGGCTGAAATACGATGAATGTCAAGACACGTGTATATAACATTCTCATTTGGGAAAGAGAATGTTATTTTCCCTTTATTAACATTCTCATTTATTCAATGGATTTTTTTTTATCGTCTACTTGCCTGCCCTAACATTCGACTGAACGGCGACTCCACGAAAATCCGATAGCATTGTCACATCACGCGGAACATTTTTCGAGGATCCTGTACTGCCTGATCACGCGTACGCATGCACCTATAACGCAGGTACAGAGACCATTAGCACCTCAGCAGTTCGTAGTCACGTGAAAACTTGACGCATAACGTCACTGGTGTTGCTATGACGTCATAGGCGTGCGCAAGGTTCCCCTTCGGGGGGGGGGGGGGGCAAAGTCTCGTCGCAGCGCCCCCCTTCCCTATTAAGTCAATGTATGGGACAGACTTTGCGCCCCCCCCCCCTTCTTAGGTGACTAGGGGGAGGGGGGCGGCCCCCCTACCCCCCTCGCGGGCACGCCTACGTATGACGTCATGCTGTTCGGGTCACGTGAACCTGAGCTGTGTAGGTGCAGATAAGCTCTCCCGTAAGGTAGTAGTAGTTGGAGCATTGTGCTTCGGTACTACAGAGGCCCATATCTTTCATGAAACCGTGGAGAACATTTTAAACATTTATAACTACGTTTATCCTATGTGTGTACGCACTACGCTGACGCCATTCGCGAGTGTCTGTGACGTCACTCGAGGTTAGGTGGTCGCTCGGTCCGAAAATAGCTAAAGAAATTCTGAAGTCGAGGTTTTGACGGAAGCCTGTCAGGTCGGGAAGTAACACGATAGAATTAAAAGAAGGACACCGACCATGAAAAAGAATACGAAAAAGACGTTTCGGCTCCCCTGACGGGAGCCTTGTTCACAATCTTGTGAACAGTCTTGTTCACAATCTTGTGTTCACAATCTTCTGAACAGTCTTGTTCACAATCTTGTTCACAACCTTGTGAAGATTGCAAGATTGTGAACAAGACGTTTCGGCTCCCCTGACGGGAGCCTTGTTCACAATCTTGTGACCAGTCTTGTTCACAATCTTGTGTTCACAATCTTGTGAACAGTCCTGTTCACAATCTTGTTCACAACCTTGTGAAGATTACAAGATTGTGAACAAGACGTTTCGGCTCCCCTGACGGGAGCTTTGTTCACAATCTTGTGAACAGTCTAGTTCACAATTTTGTGTTCACAATCTTGTGAACAGTCTAGTTCACAATTTTGTGTTCACAATCTTGTGAACAGTCTAGTTCACAATTTTGTGTTCACAATCTTGTGAACAGTCTAGTTCACAATTTTGTGTTCACAATCTTGTGAACAGTCTTGTTCACAATCTTGTTCACAACCTTGTGAAGATTAGAAGATTGTGAACAAGACTGTTCACAAGATTGTGACCAAGGCTCCCGTCAGGGGAGCCGAAACGTCTTTTTCATATTCTTTTTCATGGTCGGTCTCCTTCTTTAATTCTATCACTAAAGAAATTCTCTACGCGTTTAATACCGAAGGCCATCCCGCTTGCTTAGGGCATATTGTACAGCTGTGCTTCAAAGACCTCTTTCCACTAGGAAGCATAACAACAGGACGTGTAGAAAGACGAGGCACACGTTCGAAGTGAAAGTTTGTGAACTTCCTATAGCGTGTCAGTGGCTGTACGGAGTGTATACACGTCAACGACAGATACGAGCGAACAACGGTGTATAGTACAGCCACGCTGCATACTACACGTACGAGCTAGTTAAGCGCCGGAAGTACAGGGCCGCGCTAGCAACGCGGGGCTAATAAACCGGAAGTTTCCAAAAATGAAAAAGACCGGGGCGCGGCCTAAACTTCTAGCACGGAAACGCGGGAGGGAGCGAGATAAAAGCTTATACGACCCACGAAAGCTCTTCGTGAACACAACTCAAACCTTTCCCTCGTCGTTTTTTCTTCTTTTTTTTTTCCTTTTTTTCGCAGGAACTGTTCTCCTTTCATTACGCAAAACGGAGGCAGTAAAAAGAGCGCAGAAGCGGCGAAGTTTCAAGCGATAAAGAGCGTATACGCACTAGCTTTGCGTCGATAAAATGGCGCAGTACTGTGGGGAAGTTGTAAGGAATCAAAGCAAGAAGAAGCGCGTTCGATACGGCATGCGGCTTCGTCATACGCAGCATGCGCATGCGCGGTCTTGATGTCGTTTGCTATAGAGACAATGTTACATGCAAACGGTATATAGAAAGAGAATTACGAAGCGCAATACCCTGCTTCGCATACAGCTCTTCAAAAGCATTAAAGGGACCCTGAAACGGTTATATGAAGTTTTGTCAGCGTTTAGGTTAGAGCATCATCGAACCATTGGCACCACAAATTTAGCGGCACGCCGTGTACCAAGGCGGCTACGGACAATTACATCATACCCTCCTTCTCACCGCTGCCTTGCCTCCTCAACTCGTGAGACACGCTGGCATCGCTGGCGATCGCAGAGCTCACGTGAGCACACTCGACGATTTGAGCTTCGCCCAGTGATCACCTCCGAGATTGCACGCCGACAGGTTGCGTGGAATCTGGGAGACCATAGCCCAGTGCGCCCGGCAGCACGCACGCCGTCTGGCAACAGAGACATCGCGGAGTGGTTGATATCTGCTCCGACAGGTGCCGCCACCCTACCAGCCAATTTTTCGTGCGCGCACACCGCAGTCCCAATGACGTCGCCAGCAGCCCCAATGACGTCGTGCGGACACTGCATGTCGTACTCGCAAGGGGCGGTTGAAAACGCGTTGGGCTGAGCCGCAGTGATCTGCAGCGATTCGCAGCTTTATAGCGTTGTAATAAATTACACACTGTAAGCAGAGAGCTCAAATTAGTCTGTAAATGAGCCTTAGGACTTGGTCTACTGGCCCAATGTGTTTGTACAAAATTGTCAAAACCGTTTCAGGGTCCCTTTAATGACATATTTCCTACTACATTAACTTGTGACTGCTGTCGCAATAAGGACGTTCTCGACGGGTTTTTGCCGTCGCCGTCATGTTCCGCATAAAGCCCAAATCAATAACGTCGCCCCGCTCATGGTATTTTCTACCAGCGAGTAAAAGCACGCGAGCGCTGGCGACGAACGCGCCTGAAGCAGATGAAACGAGCCATCCATCTCGGTCTCACGGAGGGCGCAAGCGATAGCATGACCCCGCGAGCGAAGCCTGCCACAGATTGCTCCCGAAGCAGAGAGGAAACGCCCCGCCCGTCTTGAAGGAGCGTAAAGGGACGGCGCGGGTGGGAGAGGGGAAATGTCGTTCGAGCAGCGACTGTGAATTTTGAGCGTAAGGGCGCGATAGCGATCGCAGGCATGAGCGCGCTCTCTCGGCAGACCTCGGCAAACGGCTCGTACACCCTTCAACGTGCTGCGCTCTCGCCGCTTCGCGTTGAGACGACAGAATGCATGAAAACCGCTTCTCGCCCTAGAGCGGACGTACTCCCTTACACCAGCGTTTCGTAGGGTTACGCGAGGTCGGATTCAAAAGAGTTAGCTGCTAGCTTTACTTCGTACAATTACCAATTGGTTGCTATCGCATTCCCTGCTTCGCATTTAGGGCGTAACTGGTTTTTTTGTTTCTTTTTTTCTTTTTAGTTTATCACGATGTGCGGAAGTCGTAGCCCTCAAAGCTATAGAAAACGTGCTGGGAAGATTGAGACCGCACTCTATAAGTAAGTGATTAATAAATTTTCTACATCCAGTTTTGGTTTCGCTTTCCAAGCTCGCACAATGTGTTCATGTTGCATAAGCAGGCCATCGAAACGTTGCCTACGGCTCGCACTGGCATGTAGCCAGAAGGAGGGGGGGGGCATGGGTGTCATTTTGCATGCGGTGTGCATATACACGCACATATACAAACACACACGAACATACATGAAAGTATATGGTTAACACCCCCCCCCCCTCCTCCTCCGAAAAACATTTTCCGGCTACCACATTGCCGGTACATACTGCCCAGGGCTGTAGCCAGAAATTTTTTTCGAGGGGGTGGGGGTTGAACCATACTTTATGTTCGTGCGTGCGTTTGTATGTGTGCGTGTATATATACGCAAGCAAAATTGAAAAATTTCGGGGTGGTTTGAACCCCCCCATCCCCCCCCCCCTGGCTACGCCCCTGATACTGCCGGCTCGTTTAGTTCATCCGCCACATTGGATCGTGCGCTTTTTAGTGGGCTCTAAACAAGCATAAGAGGCGCGGCCACTCCCTCTCGTTCAAAATTATGCGGCGGTGGCATGACGTACCCCGAGCTGTTGATGTGCACACTCTCCCGATTCGCAGGGGGCGTCACAACGTTGCACGGTTTTAGATAGACGCGAAAATGCAAAAAGCGCAGCGATATGCGTTGCGAGGCGGAGACCATATACGCCCGGGTTTCCAGTTAGTTTCTAGACGAAAGCGTGCTAGCGTCGTAAACTTTTTTTTCTTTTTTTTTTCGTAGTGCATGCGCGCGTGCATGTGTGTGTGTGCGTGTGTGTGTTGCGATGAATGCTTCGGCCGAAAGGCGCGCAGTAAAAACCCGGCCACAAGAATACGAGCCTGCTGGCGCCAGTGTACGAGGCTAAGGCACTACCCGCTCTTTTTCCAGCCACCACCCTTATTTCGCTTTTCTATGTAAACGCATCCGTGACGCGTACCGAGAGTCTGAGAACGCGTTATCGATTTGGTTACGCTAACACCTGGCAAGCTGCCTGCGCTACCAAGGCGTGAATGCGGCGTTCGCCGGTAATCACGGAATAAGACGCCTTTCGGGAGTAAACACGGCCAAGACAGTGGCTATTCGCCTTACCGGCAACAGACATCGTAACCGCTTCTTTATGCGGAATATAAATCTACGCTTTCAACGCGATAGCGTTAGAGAGCCAGTGTCACGGAAAATCCAGTTTCGGCGTCGGCCGCGTTGTCCGTGAGCTAAAAATCCACTTTGATGCAAGGAATAAAAGGCGGGGTTCGAGCCGGAATCGAACCCACGCATTCTACGTGGCAGCCAAATGTTTTGCCACAAGGCCACAAAAGCGCGTGAAACTGCTTCGGATAGACACCTTATACCGGCGTCATTTCGTCCATCATGTCGGAATTCGCGTTTACAGGTGTAACATTGCGTGGCAGAAACGTAATAATAATATCTGAGGTTTTACGTCCCAAAACAAAGATATGATAACGAGGCAGGACATAGTGGAGGGCTCCGGAAATTTCGACCATCTGGTGTTCTTTAAAGGGGCCCTGCAACACTTTTTGAGCATGATCAGAAAACGCTGCCGATCGGTAGTCAAGGCTCCCGAGAACACACGAGCCAAATATTACAGCGCAGCACGCGGCCTGGATTTCACAATAAATTCTCAAAGTCAGCTAAAAATAGCTCTCTCTTCTCTCGACAAATGACGCTACAAGCTCAAAAATCACTCGTCACAGCCATTATCAGCCACTGGTTGATTTGAGCTTGGCGCGCTCGGTCGTTACTGGGGCCGCCGCGGGAGGCCGCGACTTGTACAAGCGTGCGCGCGCGATCGCACTGCAAAGCGGCGTATTCGAAGAAAAAAAAAGAGAAAAAGTGCTCGAGGTCACGAGGCGCGCGTGACGTATTTTCTTCCCCCGTGCCATCCCTCCCTGCTTAGCTTCCAGCGCTTTCGTCGGGACGAGATAAGAGAGAATGAAATTGCAGTGTGCGACAAGTCTTTGTAACTCCGCTCGTACTGGACGGATTCTGAACATTTTTGCTGCGGTGAATTCGTGAGGTAATAAGCTCCTTTAGTGAATCCATTCCATGTGTACTTAAAAAAGTGTTGCAGGGCCCCTTTAATGTGCACTGACATCGCACCGTACACGGGCCTCTACCATTTCGCCTCCTCCGAAATGGTCCCGCACCTTATGAAGCTCATTAACCATATATGAACAGGCCTGCCATCTCAGTGAAGCATATCGAAGGCAGTAGCAGAGACCGGAAGAAAATCACCAGCATAGCGAACCTGCGGCCCACCGTCTTCAGTGAGCCCACATTTAAAAAAAAGTGAACTTACGACAACGTCTGAAAGCAAAGAGAAATTCACGTAGAAATAAAAGTACAGCGCGATAGGAAAGCGTACACTAACGTAACGAAACCTCAAAGCAGCCGCGAAGAAGAAGCGTTCCTTCGATAAAGTAAAAACGCAAAAGTATCGAAGCACGGCAACCCTTTCCGGTTCGTATTCGACTCCGATCAATCGATGTTCGGCGGCACACAGATGCGACCACTTCGTTGGACCCGGTGCAGAGGCAGCGCAATGGAACGCTTCCCCGCAGGCGAGTGTATATCCCGTACACGGCTAATGCTGAGAAAACAGGCCGCCATCAGATAACAGCCTCGGTTACGGCCCCCCATATATATTGCCTGCTGTGAACATCGGTGCACGGAACAACCCCAATAGATGCATTTCCTGCCTGCCACCTACCCCCCCCCCCCCCCTCCCAACTCTATTGCCCTCGAGGAACGGACCCTGCCCACAGAACTAACGCTTGTATCACCCAATGCCCGTGTTTCTTTTATTCTTTCTTCAAAGCTTTCGCCCCAAAGATTACATGCAAAACAGCACGTCTTTCCTCCACCACACTATAATAATAATAATAATAATAATTATTATTATTATTATTATTATTTATTTATTTATTTATTTATTTATTTATTTATTTATTTATTTATTTTCCGACCACCTGCGACTTCTTCGTCACGTTAGACTAAAGACCCCGAGAAAAGCACGCAATTTATGTCACACGGTGCACCTGTGTTTTATTATTTTTAGTTCGGTGGATACTGATTTTCTAGATTGTGTTTTGTGTTAAGGGTGTTTGCCTCTGCGTAAGCGTTGATGTGCCGTCATTCCCTCGAGTCAAGCCTCTCTCTCTTTCTTTCTTTCTTTCTTTCTTTCTTTCTTTCTTTCTTTCTTTCTCTCTCTCTCTCTCTCTCTCTCTCTCTCTAGCACTGGTCCTCGGACCCCTCCAGAGGGCGCGCGTGTAGTTGCCGCTACCTTTAAAAATATAGGGACCTTAGAAGGCACGGGTGTTCCATGGCGGTCGCGTTTCGATGGGGCGACATGCAAAGAACGCCCGTGTGCTTTGATGTTAGGTGGACGTTACAGATGCCCCAGGACGTCGAAATTATTCCGCGGCAGTCCCTCACTACGGCGTGCCTCACAATCATAACGTGGTTCTGGAGAGCCAAACCCCGGCCACTACTAGGCGCGAAACACCTTATAAGCGCTAGGCTTGTCGGCGTCTCCTGTCGTGACGGTGTGTCACGTAGTCACGGTCCATCATAACAACGGGTATGCGCCACTACGGGTAATGCCCACTACTGGCCACCGGTCCACTAAAAATGAAGAAGGCAACAGCTAGCCAAACAAATAGCCGACGACGTTAGCGGAGCTGAAACAGGCGTACCTACATGCCGTAGGGAACTGAAACCGGGGATGTAAGGGAAGAATAACAAGAAGAAGAACGAGAAGAAGTACAAGAAGAGCACCAGAACAACAAGAACAAGAAGAAGAACAAGAAGAGCACCAACAACAAGACCAAGCAGAAGAATAACAAGAAGAAGAAGATGAAGAAGAACAAGAACAAGAAGCAGAAGAAGAGGAACAACAACAACAACAAGAAGGAGAAGAACAAGAAGAAGAAGCAGAAGAAGAACAAAAAGCAGTAGAGGAACAGCAACAACAACAAGAATAAGGAGAAGAACAAGAAGAAGAAGAAGAATAAGAAGAAGAAGAAGAGCAACAACAACAAGAAGAACCAGAGGAAGAACAAGAAGAAGTAGATGAACAAGAAGAAGAACGACAACAAAAAAGAATAAGAACAAGGAGAAGAACAAGAAGAACAATATGAAGAAGACCAAGAAGAAGAAGAACCTGAGGGTAAGCTCCATTCCGACGCAGTTTTCCGACGACGTTAGTGGAGCGGAAACACTCTTCCCTGCATGTTTCGCCCCTCCCCAGTTTCTCTTATTACTATCTCTCCCTCTTTCAGCTGTTCTTCGTCTCGCCTGCACGTACTTGCAGTACTCAATATCTATTAGGCTCGGCCATTGTCATCGAGTGACGAGAAGAGAGCGGTCTTCACTGAGCAAGAATAAGAAATATGCGACGTTCAGCGAATCACCACCATCAGAACGACACGTCATACTCAAAAGCGTATGAACAACAACAAAAAAAAAAAAAAAGGGTGGCGGTGGGGGGTATTTGCGATACACAGACTGAACAATAATGACATTCTCTCCAATGAATACATTTTTCCCTAAATAACGACGAAAAAAAAAAAAGCACGTACGCCATAGTCGCATAACTGGCGTCACGGCATAAAGAAATCGCGGGTGCCGTGAAGCTCTATATAATCTTGGCCGAAAGACGAGCCTCCTTTTTTTGGTCCGAGGATCTAAGTGAGACGGATTCCTCGGTGCCTGTAATGGGAGCGCTCGGCAACGTCATCGCGACCGCCGAATAAAAGCAGCGTCAAACAGCACCGGCTGTCCCATCGCATTCTTCGCGGAACCTCACGAAGAGTCTCGCCAATTGCGTGCAGTCGCAGCTAAGCACACGCACAGTGGCTAAGAGGAATAAGGCGCAATGAGCGCTCCTCGAGATAACCAGAGTAGCAAACTACAGTGCGACGGCGGATTTACGAGATAAGATATCAATGTTCATCCCACCTTTCCCAGTTTTCCTAGTATGTTTCTTTTTCTTTCCTTTTTTTCAAATAAAACATCTAGTAAATGCAGATAAATAATAAAACATCTAATTAATCAAAATGTTTAATGACCAAGCGGTCAGGCTATCGGAGTTTTGTGACAGAAATAACCACAGACGCCACTTATTTCTTCATGAAACACGTGGAATGTCAGCACTAAGCGCTGACCCAGTCAGGATTTCGCGATTTCCGACATCACGCTGCTATCTCCGTTTGCGCAGTCGCGAACGCAGAAAATGAAGTGAAATCAGTTTATCGCGCGCGATGGTCATGGGAGACAAGATGGAACGGGCATGCGACTGCATGGCAAAGCAGGGCAGGATACAATTCACAACAGATATATCTCGTATAAGGACCAATCGAGAATTAAGAAAGAGTCTGTGTGACTCCTTTCGGATAGTCCTGACTCTCAGAAGAGAGTATAATGACACCCCAAAGAGAGTTGACGGGCCTCTACCCTCTAATAAATAAACGAGTAGAGAGGGTGTCTTTTTGCTACACAACTATAATCGTCATCTACCCCGCGTACTTTCCCGGCGTTATCACCGCCGTCCCGGCACTTCCCGGTCACGAACGCCGCGCGCGTTATCAGGCGTGACATAGTATTCTTGATAGGAATGTGCCGAGAGCCGGGTTTTCAAGAGAGGAAACGTGAGCAAGCCAGATGACGATTATTGTTGTGTAGCAGAAATACTCCCAAAATATTCGACTTTTTCTTAGAGTGTATGACGTGTCAAGACAAAACTATCAAAAAAGAGTACTTGACTGTTTTTTTTTTTTCCTTAAAGCGCAGCACTGCTAGATAAAACCTGCGGAATAAGCTGGCCCCACACCACAAACCCCTTCTTTCCGTTTATAAATGTTCTCCTTCATTCGCATGTGGAGTATGGGAAATGCTGCCGACCGCAGGCAGCAGGAACACCAATGTTTCATAACAATTTCCGCTCGTATTCGCGGAACCAGTGGCGGGAGCAAATGTAACTGCGGCTGCGCAAGGACAGCCGTGGAAATACGCTGGTGTTTGGATCTGAGAGAAGCCGCTAAACGAACACAAAAAGACCAGCAAGAAAAATGGAGAGGAGGTAGGAGAGGGGGATACAATCTTTCGGGGAATGTAAGAAAAAAAAACCCCATCGCTCGCGAAGCTGCCGCAGCACATACCGGCGGATTATGCCAATTTGTCTCGCCATCAGAAAGAGCGGCCGCGCGCATGATGACGTTCGGCCACGGCGCCTTCGCATCTCTAATGCTTTTCTGGCGAGGAGCCGCTGCAAAAGTCGATGACGATGACGAGTCCATTAGAGCACTACACTCCCGGAGGGTGCACCTATGCGAGGAGACGAACAGAAAGCGAGCTTCCGGGTCTTCACAACGCGTTCTGCGAATGCGCACGCACACAAACACACATACTAACACACAAACACACACACACACACACACACAAACAGGCGCCCGCGTACACACACACTCACTCACACAAACACTCCCCCCTCTCTCTCACAGGCACACACACTCACACAGACAGACAGACAGACACACACTCTCTCTCCCTCACTCTCTCACAGGCACACACACTCAAACACACACACACACACACACACTCACTCACACAAACACACACACTCCCTCTCTCTCACAAGCACACACACACACACACACCTGTTACCGTGTGTATGTAAATATATGACAGCGTTCAGGACAGACTGAGCATAAAAGCGAACGGTGTCTGCAACGAAGAGCGGCGGAGCCTCGCACTTTGTGCTAGACGAGAAAGGCCTAATGACGAAGGCAGGCAGGCTTTTTACGAGTGCTCGCGCCTGTTGCATACGCGCTCTTCTTCGCCTAACAGCCTCGTTCCTGTAATAAGAGGCGTATACGTACACGCACACTTCAGGCCTAAGGAGCCGAAAATTGCGTCGTCATCTGCGAGGGCCTCTAATGTCCTCCGGCGGCTTTTAAGCGCTGCAGCCTTCGAGGCGCTGCCGCTAATGAGACGCCGCGATGAAACGCTTGTAAGACACGCTCATCGCTGTTGGCGTCGCTCGCGTGCTATTTTTTTTTTTAATCGAGATGTTAAGTAGGTTCGCGAGAAGAAAAAGAAAAAGAAATCGAACCAACGATCGCAAGCACATCAAGGAAGTCTTAACTGATCCTTTGCCAGCGCTGTTGCTTAGTGCAGTACATATGTTAGGGACTCAGTGGCGTAGCCAGGGGGGGGGGGGGGGGGTTCAACCCCCTACTTGACTATTACTTGACTACTTCACTACTTGACTATTACTGATCATTAATTTATGTCTTCTTACTCACTTAGTTTCCTACGTATACAACAAAATTATCTTTCACTAATTAACT
Source organism: Rhipicephalus appendiculatus (assembly GCA_030522465.1). NCBI lineage: Eukaryota > Metazoa > Arthropoda > Arachnida > Ixodida > Ixodidae > Rhipicephalus > Rhipicephalus appendiculatus. The sequence goes on along the minus strand of JALIZH010015822.1, from coordinate 42,456 downwards.
TCTCTAACTAACTTTAAGAAATTCCTATTAACCAGGTTTGACTATCATCAATGTCATTTTCACTAATTAGCTCACGACTCACTTAATTTGCTTTGAGTAACATTATAGGGTATAGGCACAGTGAAAGCTTTTCACTCGTTTTTGTACTGCTTCCGCTCCGACGTCACGTGACCTTGCTGCGCTTCTCTCACGCTGGCTTTCGTTCAAGGCCGGTACATGCGCACGGGGGGGGAGGGGGGGGGCGGGCAAAGCCAGCCCTATACTTTGACATAATAGGGAGAAGAGGCCAAAGGGGCGGGGGGGAGAGGGGGGGGGGGCGCAAGGTCAACCCCCCATACAATGATATCATAGGAAGGGGGGGGGGGGGGGCTGCGACGAACCTTCGCCCCCCCCTGAAGGGGAACCCTGCGCACGCCTACGGTACTGAAACCATTTTTCGAAGGGGAGTTTACTCTTTCATACAAATCTCCTGTATACAGAAAAAGCTCTGAGCAAGTGTGAAGCTCAGCAAATATGCTAAGGTATTTTATTTTGATATCAAAGTAAATTTTCCTATGGTGGACCTACTGACATCGACCCTAGCTTGACATCAGACTACAGGACTAATTCTAGTGACTTCGCGCAGCAGTCTGGCTAGTTGTGAAGACGTGAGGTACCAAAACTTCCAAAGTGGCCGCTTGTGCGTCACCGAAACATTTAAAATAGCCGCGTTTGCGTCATCAATATAGAGCCATGGGGCCGAGTGCACGGGGAAACGTCACGATATCGTGCGCGGGCACGTGACGAGAAGCGCATACCATGTTGTGACGTCAGGATACAGTAGAAACCGAAACCAGCTTTTAAAAACATTCTGTAGTTACTTTTCGAGGGAACACACAGGCTAAGCTTTACATTTTCTAGGCTCTTGATGGCTTGGCCTTTCATTTGACGCAATAACACAACTGAAAACTTTCGGGTCAGTACCCCTCTAACATGAAGCGAATGAGGCTTTCGCCTTAATATTCTAAAAAAAAAACTGCGGAATTTCAAAAAAAAAAAGGGGGGGGGGGAGAGGTGTATAATCTAAGATTAATTTCCTGCATGCAAGTGCACCTTGCGGCTACGGAAATGCTTACGATGGAACGGAAGTAGGCGTCTGAATGAGTCACGGAAGAAAAGCGCAGCGGAATAACATCACGATAATGGAGGTGCAACGTGATTACATCGTTATCGTGTTCGGAAATTACCTTATCGTGTCCGCTTCTTTTCGTCCCAGCGCCGCACTACATTACGCGGACTGGCATTCATTTTGAACCGCTCCACTGAAAGAAGGAACTACATTACTCGAGTGGGAAATCATCGCTTTCACACGAAAAGTGTTTTGTGCGGGGAGAATTTAACGACGTCACTTCCGTCACGGAAGCGACGTATGTTTGTACATAGGGCATTAGTCCCTTATCCCATCCACCAGTGTAGGGTGACAAACCTATAGATACGCGTTCGCTGCCTTCCTAAAGCACAACCGTCATCTCATCGCTCTGTCTCTCTCTCTTGGTATTTATCCGAATTAACAAATCATTATGAAGAGAGGACAAGACGACGATGAGCGAGTCAACGCTGAAAACAGAAAAGAAAAACGCAAAAGAGTAACCTCGCGTGGAGAAACTTAGAAAATAATTTTAAAAGGGGAAGAAACGGGCCACCAGTAAGAATCCGACGATTACATTTAGGGAAATGAGCACCGCGACCCACAACACCGTGATCGTATCACCCGCCAGCGAGATGGAACGCGATAGCGCCTAATTGGTTTCGCAAAACTCAGTTATAAAACTCGACGTCATAAAACTCGGATGCGACAGGAAGGAAGCGCGAAAACGAGACGACAAGGAAACGAACGACGACGCCATTATATACGGACGGCCATCGGGAGATTAAAAGAAACGCGTAACTTTTGAAATGCGCCAAATACGACTGCTTTCGTCTAATTGCTCGACAAGAGCGCGAGAAAAAGCTGGCCGAGATGTTTTTGATGGAGTAGACAGCACTGCGGCGAGTTATGACGCCAGACGCCCTTTCCCACTTTTCGTTTGCTTTGTTTATCTTATCGAGTGGCGTTGGTTACGCGGACGTGCCCTGTTTTATCTCTGTGCACCTCCTGCGCCACTGATTAAGGCTAAGCGCGCCGCATTCCTCACCGCACTAGATGCGCACGTATACTAAATGTAATCTACCGAAAGCCTGCGATAATTTCATAGCAGCAAAGCTGAGCAATCGTGGCGTCACGCGATCCTGTACATCCGAAAGTAGTCAATTTTTTTTCGAGTGGTTCGTTTATTTGTTAGACTTAACCAAATTGATGTCCACAGACAATGAGGCCAGGGGAAGCACGGGGGACATTAATAGTTGTCTTTAGTCCGCCGCGGTGGAGCAGTGGTTATGGTGCTCGGCTACTGACCCGGAGGTCGCGGGTTCGATCCCGGCCGCGGCGGTCGCATTTCGATGGAAGCGGAATGCTAGAGGCCCGTGCACAGTACGATGTCAGTGCACGTTAAAGAACACCAGATGGTCGAAATTTCCGGTCACCACCCTGGCTACGGGCCCGATCGACAGAAATCGACAAATGTCTCGTTTCGTTAAAATATCCAGCCTTGACTCTCCCTTCGGGGGCAAGACCGCCCAAAGGCGAGCCGCTGCTGCAACCTGTCGATACCTTACGCAAGCAGTGAAATACGCCGAAGGCGCCGGCGTTAACGCTTCCTCCGAGATGCTGCCACTCACACTCGCCAACCTGCCGTTAAACACAGAGGCCTTAGGAAAAATAACAGAGGGAGTGGTGGGGTGGGGGGGGCGGTTGTTTAAAGATCGACGAGAAACTCTTTGATAGCAGCTCGCGCCGCTCGAAGCGCCTTCGATCAAACGTCGAACGGCCAAAAGCAAGCGCACACGCGTGATCTTTCCAAAGTGCTTCGGCGTCACTTCAGAGGCAGGAAGGTACTGCTCCTCCTGGAGCGCTAATTACTCGCCAAGGATCGCGACACCGAGCTCGAACGAGCAGCGGGAGACGCCTCGCTCCAGGCGCGCCAATCGCTGTACGAGTCTCGAACACGCCAATAAATATCGAACTCGCTCCGAGGAGACACCCGAAAGGCCCGTCGTGTTCCGCGCACAAAAAATAACCAACGATGAACGCTGATATTGGTGCGATCGTTTCGGGCTGTCCGCGGAAACGACTTGCACTAGGCGTCATGTTTTTACGGTGCCTTCGAAACTCAGGAGGCATTATCACCGTTAACTAAACCGGCGCATGCGCGCAATAAATGAAATCTCGAGTTTGACAACAAACCCGTGTACCAACACGGAAGCTGTAGGAAACGCTTTAGTCAACGTAATAATAATAATTGTTGGGCTTTAACGTCCCAAAACCACCATATGATTATGAGAGACGCCGTATAGTAGAGGGCTCCGGAAATTTCGATCCACCTGTAGCACTTTAACGTGCACCTAAATCTAAGTACACCGACCTCGAGCATTTATTATTAACAAGTGCGCTAAAACAGTAAAATGGACTATCAGCATTCCCAAGCCTACGCTCTGTCGCCTAAGAAACTCTTTCTATTCCTATATTATTGAGAACTAGCAGACAATGATGCCAAGAAAAGGGGATGTTATTAGTACTAGTAATTGTAATGTAAATGTGAAGAAAGAAGAGTGGACGAAAAGGTCACTTGCCGCTGGCAGGGACCGAACCTGCGACCTTGGAATAACGCGTCCGATGCTCCACCAACTGAGCTACATCGGCGGTCATCCAAACGTCCACTTTATGGGGTATGTATTCGTATTTAAACGTGGGAGTGTCAGTCGGCGCCGCCAGAAGCCATGACGGCGAGTGTGGAACACTCTTTTTCTATCTGTTGGCGTCACGTAGCACGTGATCTTATTACGAGCTGGAAGCTGACCAATAATCCCTCGCATACTACCTGAAGGCATCAAGTGTGCCAGAACGAGACCCTCGCTATGAATGAAGGAAACAAGTGGAAATTTCTAAGGGCTCGTTTTTTTTTTCTTTGTTAGACACAATATTATTGAGAACTAACAGACGATGATTCCTTGTCTCTTAGTTCTCTATAATAATGTGTCTCACAAAGCCGAGACAATCAGGATGATAACGTAAGAAGCATTAATAGCCCAGAGCAATCTGACATCCCACCAGTATTGACAGGAGAAGTAAAGAAAGCCCTAGGGGGAATGCAAAGAGGCAAAGCCGCTGGTGAGGATCAGGTAACATCAGACCTGTTGAAAGACGGTGGAGAGATTGTGTTAGAAAAACTGGCCACCCTGTATACGAGGTGTCTCTTGACACCTTTCTCCTTCCACCTCTTGACACCTTTCTCCTTCCACCTTTTTAAATTCCTTCTAAACTTAAAACTTTCTCTTTTTTTTTCCTTTTGCCCGATCCGGCTTAGCCCGATGATCTCCCGCTTCAAAGGGAAGAGGCAGCAGACATCATCATCATCATCATCATCTTGACGAGGAGGATACCAGAATCTTGGAAGAATGCCAAGATCACAAAGAAAAAAACAAGACCTAAATTTCTTGTTCTCTTCATTTCTATTTCTATACTCACACGCAGTTTTTCATACAACAGAGGCCCTCACGTCATTATATATTCCGTAGATGAGAGCCTGCTTCGGGCCTTGATTCTCCTCCGCGGGGTCGATAAACTCCAGCTCACTTCCAACACGCGCTACACGCGACAGCGAAGTCTGCGGTTGGCCCCCCTTCGGCTTTTCTCTCACCGCAACGGGGAAAGAAAAGCCCCTGATTGCTGTCCTTGTGCCGCCACGGGGGCTTTCGGGGCAGCGACGACACGGATCACTACTGCGAGGGGCTCGCTACACAGTCGCCCGGGAATAAGGACAACAAAGGAGATTCCCCCGGGAAGAAGAGGACGGACGGTGCGCCGCTTCTTCGCTTAAATCAAGGAGCCCGCCACAGTGCACACGAGAAGAGAGCCACGCGTAGCTGTGCTCTTGTTTTTAATGCTGTTTTTGTTGTTGTTTGTGTTGCTGTTGTTGTTTCGTTGTTGTTGATGTTGTTGTCTTTGCTGTTGTTGCTGTTGTTGTTGTCTTTGTTGCTGTTGTTGTTGCCACTTCCTCGCTTAAATCAAGGCGCCCGCCACAGTGCACACGAGAAGAGAGCCTCGCGTCGCTGCGCTCTTGTTGTTAATGCTGTTTTGTTGTTTGTGTTGTTGTTTTGTTGTTGATGTTTTCTTGTTGATTTTTTTGTTGTCTTTGTTGTTGTTGCTGTTGTCCTTGTTGCTGTTGTTGTTGCCACTTCCTCGCTTAAATCAAGGCGCCCGCCACAGTGCACACGAGAAGAGAGCTTCGCGTCGTTGTGCTCTTGTTGTTAATGCTATTTTTGTTTTTCTTACTGTTGCTATTGTCGTTATTGTTGATGTTTTTGTTCTTGCTGCTGTTGTTGTTGTCTTTGTTGCAGTTGTTGTTGCCGCCTCTTCGCTTAAATCAAGGCACCCGCCACAGTGCACACAAGATGACTGCATCGGGTCGCCGTGCTGCTGCTTCTGTTGTTGTTGTTGTTGTTGTTGTTGTTGTTGTTGCCTTCTTCCGCCTACAGTGTACCAAGCTTTTTTTTTTCGCCTTGTTTTCAGCGCGTATCGGCTGAAGACTCTGCTACTTTAGTAGCTAGAAGACCTTTCCATAGCCGCCGTAGTAGCAGTCCGGGCCTAACAACGACCGCTTGTTCTCGATAGCGTCGAACGAGACCGGCTAACGAAGGACGCTTGTTCCACAGCCGCTGCACTCGGATACAAATTAAGAAGCCCAGATGGCCAAAAGCGCGGCAGCCGATCGCCTCCGCGGTTAAAGAAATACACCTGCTCATGGACTCGGCAATGTTATACGTAGGCGGGGCCACCAGCCGTCCGGCTCGTGACGTCATTCTGGAGTGCGCGCCCATTGGTGCAGACTTGTGTGTGCATCCGCCTTTGATAAGGAAACGACGCAGACTTCTAATGTTGTATCCTATCTCCAATGTTGTATCCGACAACACCGTAAATTGACGGAAACGAAGGCAGTAGCACACGGCGTGAGTGATTAAGTTGTACGCATGACCTCCGAGATGTCAGGCGCCCGATCTCGGAGGCCGTGCTTGAAATAAAACGTGATCAAATCGTCATACTTTACACATGTCGTGCGCGGCCATATCTCGTGGCGTAAGACATTTGTGTGAAAAAAATAACTAAGGCGAAACGCTGCAAAGGAAAGAACACTTAAGAACATTGACTTGGGAATCCCCCGGAAAACGAAGTCCTAAGCTGCAAGTATAATTTCACTCACGACAGTTGATGTACAGCCGTCAACACGGTTAACACGAACGGTCCGACGCGTGGCCTCTCCTCGCTTCTACTGACGTCAGCGCCGCCAAGCGTTGGGGGTGGTACGTTTGTTGCAACTAACAATAGATGGGGCACGCGTCGATTTCACCAATAAATTTCTGTTTCACTTCTGCCTGACCGGCGGGTCGAATACTCACTCGGCTGGTCCGTTTTCGCCACGTTTCTGTCCGTGGCTACGCTCTCGCGCGCGCCCATTAAATTCAGAAGACTGTATAGGATTGGGCGTGTTGGTACAACATGATTATGAATTCAAATAAGCGCAACCAGAACGAGACAGGAGGGCACAGAGGAGAGGACACAGAGCGATCTGTGTCCTGTCCTCCGTCCCCTCCTGTCGGTTGCGCTGATTTGAATTCATAACCCATTAAATTCGTTGCCGTATGCTTATCTCGGCAATCAACTATTGCGTGCGATATCTCCCGCACCTTTCGAGTTCGAAATCGCAGCTTCCGCTGGAAAGGAATTATTCCTTTCGAACACTTTTTTTCCTCGAACGCGCAGCTTACTTTCAGTGTGATCGCAGGCGGGCGCGTGAGCACGTGGCGAACTCCCGTGGCGGCGACAGTAACTATACAGCCCGCGATGCTCATATGAGCCAATGGACGTGACTATGGGTTTAAGGCACGGCTGTATGGGCGTATGGTATCACTTGTCGAGAGAAGATGGGAATATTTCTATCTGACTTTGAGCATAAATTGTAAATTCCAGGCCTCGTGCTGCGCTATCGTGTTTGGCTCGTGTGTTCTCGCGCGCCTCGACTGCCGATCGGCAGCGCTTCCCGACCATGCTGAAAAAGGTCTTTCACTTCTTTAGCGCACTGAGGGACAAGGACGAAAAGCGACGCGAACACAAGCGCCGGTTGTGTTCACAAACGGTGTTGCACAAACGGTGTTGCAGGGCCCCTTAGAGCACGCATGCTCGGAGAGTACGGGTCGAAATACCCCAAGTTCAGCTAGGAGTGACTCGCTTCTGCGTAGGCCCGCTGTAGACAAGAAAATCCTGGCTGTCCGGCGTGCACGGGCCTTGGGCTAGACCTGCCGGTCCCTACGAGGGACTAGTCGGAGCTTCAACAAAGGTGTTTCACTCACTCACGTGGCCATGCGGACGCTCGCTGGCGTATGCGTTGAGAGCAATTACTCACCTGCGAAGAAGAGAAAGAAAGTACACCTCGTTAGTGTATGCGTAACGTGACGCTCACAGCTCACTGAGAAACAAACACACAATACGATATCGCAACAGCCAAGTGGAAAGGGGTAGCCGTCACCAAACAATGGTGACAACAACTCCTTCATCTATTTTTCTATTTCAATAAAAAAAAAAGATTATTTTCTCATGGGCACCGCCGTGTTGCTTAGCGGGCGACGCTATCTAGCAACCCACAGGCTTGCTCAAACACTCGCCTTTGCATCGCTAGAGCGTACTGAACAGGGGACTGTTAGGAACGGCCGCTGCACCAATGTACAGAAAGTGAAGCCCAAACAGGGTCAAGCCGTTTGTGGCGCTGCGATCGGTAGTCTGCATGTGTCGTCGTTTAAGAGTTACGTGCTGCTCCGCCAAAGTGGTGCAGTGGTGGAATGCCCCCCTTCTCACTCAAAAGGCCCGGGCTCGAATAGCAGGGGCAGACAGTGGGTTTTTCGAAGCTCATTCCGAGCACTCCCTTGTTCTAGTAGACTCTATAGACTATTTTACGGATGGGTTTGAGGGCCGCCATACTGGGCTGTTAACCTTTGTGTTTTGTATATTTAACAACTAAATTAAAAGTGTTACGGTAGACTCATGCGCATGAAAACGGTTGGGTGGGTGCACACGATATATCATGGTCTTAAATATTCACGTCACGATGTACAAAAACAAGGAGACAACGGCTTAACAGCCCAAGATGGCGGCGCCCAGATGTCTTACGGAAAATACCACGCGCACTTTGAGCCATTTCCCCCCCACCAGAGAGGAGGAAAATGCGAGTTGCCAGACCGCTCCTGACAACAATAGGGAAAAAATCTAGGGACTTTACGAGGTACAACGAACAAGGCGCGAACAAACTGTCTCGGTGAAAGCACGCCGCAAAGAAAGAAAGAAAGAAAGAAAGAAAGAAAGAAAGAAAGAAAGAAAGAAAGAAAGAAAGAAAGAAAGAAAGAAAGAAAGAAAGAAAGAAAGAAAGAAAGAAAGAAAGAAAGAAAGAAAGAAAGAAAGAAAGAAAGAAAGAAAGAAAGAAAGAAAGAAAGAAAGAAAGAAAGAAAGAAAGAAAGAAAGAAAGAAAGAAAGAAAGAAAGAAAGAAAGAAAGAAAGAAAGAAAGAAAGAAAGAAAGAAAGAAAGAAAGAAAGAAAGAAAGAAAGAAAGAAAGAAAGAAAGAAAGAAAGAAAGAAAGAAAGAAAGAAAGAAAGAAAGAAAGAAAGAAAGAAAGAAAGAAAGAAAGAAAGAAAGAAAGAAAGAAAGAAAGAAAGAAAGAAAGTTCATCACTGTTTCGCAGAGACAAGACTGCACAACGTGGAGCGACGAAAACCCCAACGTCCCATCTCGTTATCCCGGGGCCTGGCTATATCGATGACATGACAGTTGGACGTGTCCCCCCAGAACGAGCAGACCTTATCCCCAGCTATATCCCCGGGACGCGTAACCTCGCTAAAATGGTGCAGCGGTGCGCTGGCCGTAAAATGGCATCGACCGCACATTCGCGCACCGTATTCGGCAAGTTACGCGAAAAAAAAAAAAAAGAAGAAGAAAGAAAGAAAACGGATACTATATTATTGGATTACGCTGCAAAAGCACGAAGCGCTGGTCTAGTAGGTGCGACATTTCAATATTGAGGAGCGCAAAAATTTTTGATGAATAACTAACTACACCGACGAAAGGAACATATCTAGTGCAGGGACCGTACTGATGAGCGTAACAGGTAGTGACAGGAAGGAGGCTCAGCTTGCAACTGAATTTCATTAGGGCAACGAATAATCCCTTGGACGTTTACAGAGCACACGCCAGGACCTGTGCACCTCTGACTATAACGTCAAAAACCACAAACGTAAAATTGATGAGAACAAACGGACAATAATGCCAAGGAAAGTATAGGGGATGTTATTAGTAGTAATTGTAACGTAAATGCGAAGAAACAAAGGTGGACGAAAAGATAACTTTCCACTGGCAGGGACCGAACCTGCGACCTTCGAATAGCGCGTCTGATGCTCCACCAACTGAGCTACAGCGGTGGTCATCCCTCCGTCCATTTTCATGGGGTAAAGAAAAGATAACTTGCCGCTGGCAGGGACCGAACCTGCGACCTTCGAATAACGCGCCCGATGCTGTATAAACTGAGCGACAACGGCGGTCATCCCTCCGCCCCCTTTTACGGGCTATATTTTATATACCGCATTAAAGTGAACGGAGGGATGACCGTCGATGTAGCTCAGTTGGTAGAGCATCGCATGCGTAATCCTCCTCGTCTTCGAGGAGGATTTAGAAAATTGCTGGAGTGGAGGATATGCCTCGAAAGTGAATCCAAGAACTCGCCATCTTACCGGTGGCAAGATACCATTTTGATACGGGTAATTTGTTAGGACATATAGCGCTCGACGTGTGCCTTTGTGTTACAGGTTTCCTTGAGAAGCCTCAACATCTAGGCACATTTTAGTAGAGATCAACTCGTCAATACTCTTCTCGATAGGTTATTTTCGCCGGGAACAGCGATCTCTAACCTTATAATTAGCCTATAGGTCTACGTTGAAGTCTATTGTAAAACCTTTCTTTTGTGCCTGACATATGTTTCGACTATAGCAACGGTTCTATACCGTGACCACAACGCAGGACCAGGCTAGGTCCTAAGGAGCTTCGCCCCTAAAAAACTCACGGGGTCACTGACGAACACACACCTAAGACGAGTGCAAGGCGAAAGCGATCTTCTTTTTCTTCTCAGTCGACGACTTGTTCCTACGCCGCCACCCACTGAAAGCTTCCCGCACCTTATGTGGCTTTGCATTGCATCCGAGATCGGAGGCACCTTCGCGGGTTTTGAATAGCTTCCGAGATGTGCGCCCAGTCTGACTAAGCGACGATGACGTGTGGTGACGTCATCATGTGACGTCAGTTACAATAACGTTATAGTGAGGTCACGATGACGACAAGTTTTACAGACTTGTAACGTCATGATGACGTGACATGGTGACGTTATCGTGTGATGACGATTTCTTGCATCAGTCGCGGTGACGCCGACGACAGACGCCGGTCAACTTTCGCGTTCGATGAGGCGTCTAAAGGCCTGACCACACGTAGCCGTTGCAGCGCGTCAGCGCGCGTCTTTTTGACGTGGCGCCGCGCCCTCTCCCTATGGAGAGAGAGGGCTCGCAGCTTCGCGTAGCCACGTGCCCTCTCTCTACACAGGGAGAGGGCACGGCGCCGCGTCAGAAAGCCACGCGCTGACGCGCTGCAACGGCTACGTGTGGTCAGGCCTTAAAGCCTTCGTCTTAAAATGCGGTAGCAACAAGCTAGACAGCTTGATGAGCACACTCAGGCCCGTATTCACAAACTGCTCCTCGACTCGAAACTCGACCTCAAGGGATCCTTCAGACTTGTCGCGTTGCAGAAATCGCAACGTGAAACAGTCCTCAAGGATCCCTTGAGGTCGAGTTTCGAGTCGAGGAGCGTTTGTGAATACGGGCCTCAGGTTCCGCTTGTCCGCGTGAAGCGGCCCGCAGTATTGCCAGCCGAGTTAGCACTTTACACTCTATCGAATAATCATAGGCGTGCGCAGGGTTCCCCTTCAAGGGGGGGGGGGGGGGGGAAGGTTCGTCGCAGCGCCTCCCCCTCCCTCTTATGTCAAGTTATGGCGCTGTCTGCGCGCTGCTCCCCCCCCTCGTAGGTGACTATGCCCCCCCCCCCCCCCCCCGTGCGCACGCCTATGCGAATAATCATGCCTTGTCATGTCGCGGCGGTGATAGAAAGGCTGCCTGAGCTGGATGCCACCCTCCCTCCCACTCCCCTGCGGATGCACGCCTGTGCAAAAAGTTCTGCGGACGTCCTTCACAGTGTCTATGACAGGCATCCGCGAGAGGCCTTAGTTGTGTTTTTTTTGTTTGTTTTTTTTTTCACCTCACTTTCCGCTCTGTTCAAGTCTTCGTGAAGACGTCGACCGGTGACGTCGATTCTCGTTAGCGCAGCGACCAACGTGACGGTGTGAAGCCCTGAAAGAAGTCACGTCTCTCTTCTCGAACGGGGCTTTCGCTCAACATAAAGCCTGTCACACGGCGACACCACCAACCCGACTCGTGAAATAAGAACGCGTCACACGGAGGATGAAAAAAAGAAAATGTTAAGAGGAAAAAAAAAGGAAAATTGCCCTGAGGCTTCAGACGTCTGACGTGGATCTGGAATCGCCGAAGGGCCACCGCGTCAGATCCGTTCACTGACAACAGATATGGTACGTCTTGTGAGAGGGCCTCCTGATTGGATCCCGCTCGTTCGTACTTTATGCAACTCTCGACGGCTGACACGCGCGTCAGACGGGAAAGAAAGAAAGAAAGAAAGAAAGAAAGAAAGAAAGAAAGAAAGAAAGAAAGAAAGAAAGAAAGAAAGAAAGAAAGAAAGAAAGAAAGAAAGAAAGAAAGAAAGAAGAAAGAGAGGCGTTGACGCTGGAGGCAATGGAAAAGAGGACACTTCAGAGGGCTTTCTCATCGTCGTTAACATCGCCAGAAGTGTGGGCGACCACTTTTCAATCTACCGGGAGGGGGGAGGGGGCAGCTCGAGCCCTCCAACCCCCCCTCCCTCCCTCCCTCCCTCCCCCTCCCCCCCCCCCCCCCCCCACGTAGCCGGCGCCTATGTCCAGAAGCATCCTTGGACTTCATGTATACGCAAAGGCAAAGGTACACGCGAGATATTTTACATGGACCATCAAACAATTTAGAATATTAAGGAAATGTTGCTCATGGGTGCATATAGGCATGCGGGCGAGCCCCCTCGCCCCATCCCAATAGACCTGTTCACAGACAGCTCCCCGGGCGCTGCCATAGTCCCCTCTGGGATGCGCTAAACAGGCATCACTCTAGGCATGTCACCCCCCCAAACTGCACTGCTGATGCTGTGACGTCAGGCTTTGTAGCACAGCACGGCAGCGTTTTTCCTCTCCGGTGAAAAGGTCATCGAAGGGGGCACCAAGGCTGCTACACATTATTACTCAGTCCGACCTGAGCCGCCACTGTTTAAAGTGAAGATATGTTATGGCCACGAAGGTTTTTGACGATAATGGCGACCGAAGTCCTCTGATGTTGCGTCCCAAGAACTCTTCGCTTCACATCTTTACTGCCGTGAAGCCAGGCACCAAAGGCGGTTCATTGTGAGAACAGGGAAAACAGAAAAACAGCGCAAAATTCTGACAGGACACACAGGATGAAGAAGGCACCACAACAGCGCTGATGCCAGCGTTGTTGTGCTGCTGTGTGTTGATGCCAGCAGCGCTGTTGCGCTGTTGTGTGTTGTTGCCAGCGCTGACGCACGCCAGCGCTGTTGTCGTGCCTTCTTCATCCTGTGTGTCCTGACAGAATTTTGCGCTGTTTTATTTTTTCCCTGTTATAAGCATGAGCCAACTAGCCCAAGTCTCAACCCTAATGAGAAGAACGTCGTCGCTCCATTTTTTGGAGCGATGATACTCCCCCTCCCCACAGGGGCGTAGGCAGAATTTTTTTTTCGGGGGTGGAGGGGTGGGGGGGAACCTCTTTGAAATGGTGATTTTTCGCTCTGTATGACATGGCGAAAATAAATTACCGGGGAGGGGGGAGGGGGGGGAGGGCACGGGCCCGGTGTGCCACCCCCTGGCTACGCCACTGCCTCCCCCCTGTCCCCCACCCTAGACCCTGCGCACACCTGTGAATCGGGGTATACGGCATCATGGCCTTACGAGAAAACCGCGATTAAGGCATACATTTTCTCACTATGAGAAATTCCTAAACCGGGGGGTGAGTGCTGGAGCCGACGTTTCGACAAGTGGACTTGTCTTCTTCAAGGCTTGAAAAAGAGAAGTCCACTTGTCGAAACGTCGTCTTCAGCACCCACCCACTGTTTAGGAATTTCTCGTGGCAAGCTTCCATCTTCCCCTTCTTGCCTTTCTTTTACATTCCCCACTAGAGAGACAAAGCACTTGTTTCCGAAGATACGAACAGGTCAGAGTGGCTACCCGATGGATCTTTGCACGCACTTTAAAGCGCGTCACTGCGAAACACAAAAATATTATGAGGAACTACTTTATTCCCCGGCAGCCAGAACATCCACCCCTTATGAGGAACCGCTTTATTCGTGCCAGCGTGTAAAAGCTCGAGCTGTTACACACTAACGATGATATACACAAATGCTGAAGATTTACAAATGATGACGATATGTCGAGGTGACAAAGAAGAGTCACTGATTTGTTGCGCTCACAATATCGTCCATAAATATTGAGAGACAAGGTGCACTGGGCAAAAGCTGAACGCGCGCTTGCCAGCGCACGCTGGCTATCTTCCACGCGCCTCGCGAGCTAGACACGCCTTGGCAGACACGACCCCGCATACTTAGCCCACTGAAAGCGCTTCAAAAAATTAAGGCAGCTTCCCACAAGGGGTGCCAAGCCTGGAGGAAGTGCAGAGCTTGTTTCTGATCGCTTTTCTTTTTTCTTTCCACCTCTCTTTCTTTCTTTTTCTTCTTTTACGTTTCTTTCTGTCTTTATTTCTATTTATTTCTTCCTCTCTATCTATTTCTTTCTCTTTATTGCTCTTTCTATTTTTCTTCCTATTTATTACATTTCTCTTTTTTTTCTATTTCGCGCTTGCTTCCTTTTTTTTCTATTTTTATACGTGGTTTTGCCTGCGTTACGCCAAGTGCACTGGTTTTTTCTCATGATGATCATAAGCATAAGCGTATACAGGGTTCCCCTTCAGTGGGGGGGCGAAGGTTCGTCTCAGCGCCCCCCTCCTACCTATTATGTCAATGTATGGGGCTGGATTTGCGCCCCCCCCTTACTCGCCCCCCACTGCCCTCCCCCCCCGTGCACACGCCTATGATGATAAGTGAGCCTCATCAAGGCACTCGAAGAACAAGAACACTTCTCCTTGGCGCGAGCGCGCGCTCACTTATCATCATCAAGGCGCTTGAAGAACAAGAGGAAGAAGACTTCTTGGCGCGAGCGCGCGCTCAATACACATGGAGCGTTACGCCAAGCGACGACGACAGCGTACGACAGCCCGGCCCCCTAAAGCGCTCTGCACTTAAAAAGTCAGTTTCACTGCAAGGGCGAAGCAGTGAATGCGAAAGCAACAAATTGGAAGGCTATAGCGGCTAACTCATTCAGCACCAGACCTGGCATAAATGAACAAAACGGAACAAATGGCATACGGAAATGCAGCCGATGCGGTGAGCGAAGCGACTTCCGCGCCCTCTACCGCTTCCATGCAAACGCAGCGAACACAACACGTGCGAAGGTATGAGCCGTCTGCTGATCCCTGTCAATATAGTGCGCGCGCGACCACGCCCAACTTATCGAAGTGCGCATATTCAGTCGGTGCCACACAGACTCACCTTCTAATGTCGTTTGCCTTCAAATAATTAAGGATACGTTAATAGGAATTTCTGAGAGCGAATTGAATGTGAACGAACAGTATACGGTAAAGCGAACCTAATCGAATGCTCTTCACTGCTTAACGCAATTATTGACTGTCACCTGGTTTCACTAACCGTTCCAGATCAACATAACTGTCATTACGAGCTTAGCCTTGAAAACTACTACACAAGAGGCTGCTTCGGCATGCGAAAGCACGTAAGTTGAACGTGACCTCCACGAGCGAGACGTCAGAGAAACAGATGCGCAGATCTCCGGTATCGTTAGCAGGTATACCTAGAAATAAGCTTAACAAGAAATCGTCTGTATCCTCTTTTCTTGTCCTACAAATTATTATGCGAAACAAGGCCAAAAGGGGTCTCTCTCTCTCTTTTACACACAAACACTCACAGCTCTTCTTCAATTCCAGCTGCACAAATTAGCCCACCAAGAAAGAGATGCCACACAAACGCATCCACGCCTCCCTCCGCGGCGATGCAACCCCCCCCCCCCCCCCCCCCGAAACATTTTCTGCCTACGCCGCTGGACTGAAGCACATATTTACTGCATACAAGAAACATGCGCCTCTGCATGATAACAGCACGATCACACCACAGAACGCCTATGCGACCAATAATGCGATCACGACGAGGGAGCTAACAGATTCAACATTTTTCATCCTTTTAGGACATCTAATATTTACACGCCTGTTCCGACAAAAGTCGCTGGTTCGAGTCTCCTCTAGGTCCCCAGTTGGTTACCAACCGCTTGTCCCTCAAAGCTCGCTTATGAGCTCCACCGCAAAACAATGGACCTCCCGTACAAGTTACGCTACGCTCGCACATTTCAATCACTACTAATACCACGGACATTCAGTCTAATATTCCGACGAGAAAACAAAAAATACGAAAAAGTTCGGGTCCTTCCGCGAAGCTCCTTTGAGACGAACCAATCAGCGACGACCGTGCCCGTCATCTCAGACATCGGGCCGAGTCCATCTACGCGGTTGAGGGTTGAGTAGGGTATTCCGCCAGCCCCGCCAAGCAGACCAAGCAGCGGATTGACTGCGCTCTTCACGGTTCCAGGGGTCAGACTTGAACGCCGGCGCCTGAGTTATGGCGGCAACGTTTGTCCGTTTGCACGGACCTAACGGAAACTTCGCGACGGTGAACGGAGAATCTTCGCTGCGCTTACCTGGTCGTCGACGCGCAAACGTTCGATGGCCGCGTCAATGGCGTCCCAGTCGGAGTTTATGTCCTCGGCTAGAAGGGCTACGTATGCGAGGTACGTCCTTTGATTAGCGCCATTGCGGGCGCCGTGCATGCACGGGTCCTCCACGCTCGCTCTCAGCACTGCCGCACACGCAAGAAGGGTCGGAAATACGACAACGCGCACTGTTGCCGATGGCGTTTCTTGGGCGATCTTCGCGGGCAAGGTATCGGGCGCTTGGAGCGACTGCATTCGGCACGCCGGTGCCAGTGATGGCGGCCCGTGCGAGCCGTTGGAGATCGTGGCCTACTGTGGAGTAGCCGCGGCCTGGGGATAGCGCTGGGGAACGCGTGGCGGCCGTGACGGCAACTTCGTTGCGCGTACCGACTTTTCGGGGAATAGATTGGGGACGCGAAATCCCTTTTGTCTTTTTGATTCCGCTAGGCCGAGGTCGGTTCTTCCATGCTCGTACTAAGGCGGTGTTCACGTGCGGCGCGATATCTAGGGCGCGTTTTCTGGAATTAAGTGACTGTTCGTAAAGCGAAATGATGTTTTTAACTGATATCGAATAACGGACTGACGGTATGTTACAGAATTTGCATTCACAAAATGCGCACTGCTGAATCACGCAGAACATGGACGCACAGCTCGCAGCCGTTCGTGCTGTGTTCGTTTTGCCGATTGTTTTGCTTTACTCTAACGAGCCGATTTCATGACGCTTCATTTAATGCGTGTATGAACGCGTGCTCGCCATTTCGCGGTGTGCTTACGATTCAATGTTGCACTTGCACAAAGTCGTTACGCACTGCGCTGAAGGGTTATCCTTGGCTGTGTTGCCGCATCGTTGCGGCGTTTCCAACCCGAGCGGAAGCCGCTGAACCTCTCTGAAAGCAAGCTTATGTGCGCTGCGCTTTTAATAGGTCATCTTAATCCACTTACATATATGTGTTTAGGCGTGCGTATGAGTAGTGCTAGTTGTACGATAGCGGCAGTTGATAGTAAACAGTTGTGGTGTGAGGTGTGTGTTGGTGGATGAGTGAGTGTGTGCGCACGAGAGAGAAAGAACTATAAAAAAGCTTATGTTTGAGAGGTAAAAACAAATCTGTATTCGGAGTTCCCTATTCTGTAATATTAGGTTCGGAAGTTTCACATTTGATGTGTCAGTACGAATACGAATATGCGTGATTGCATGGTCATTGGGAATGGTTGCATTCATAGGCGTGCGCACGAGGGGGGGCAGAGGGGGGCGGCCGCCCCGCCTAGTCACCTAAGAAGGGGGGGGGGGGGGGCGCAAAGTCTGCCCCATACATTGACTTAATAGGGAAGGGGGCGCTGCGACGAGCCTTCGCCCCCCCCCCCCCCCTGAAGGGGAACCCTGCGCACGCCTATGGTTGCATTCATGACGAAACATTTTGTCCGAAGTGACCGTTTGGCACAGTCCTGAGAACGAAGGTTACGTAAGCCTATACACTACTCATTATTCCCACTCCATTAGGGTTCTTCATTAAGGGGTAGCAAAGTTTCACCGCAGCGCCCCCCTACCAACTGGTTACATCATATTAAATGGCACGGAACGCTGCTGGTGTGTGCGAGAGCTTACAGCAAAACATGACCGAGACGGCATGGGGATGCTGCTGTGGTCTGTGCGGGAAGTTGCAGCAGAACCACGGCGCCTGACCACAACTGACGCAGCTTTCATACATTGCTGGTCCTCCAACATGGCGGCTAAGATGACGTCAGTACAAGCCACCTGTGCAGGAAGGAGGTGGCAAACTGATCCGTCTAACTGTCACAGATGCCGCTATCAATGAATGACATTCTCCGAGAGTCCGCCATTGATTGCTATTAGCTGATAATTGCGGCATAAATTGGTCTCACTGAGATGAGGCGAGACAGGTTCCTTCTAGCGCGAAAAAAAAAAAAAAGATCCTATGACTGAACTTTACTATGCACAACGCCGTCAGTAAAACGGGTTCAGAGCGTGGTTGTCGGACGATCACGTTCGGTTTCGTGAAGTTTCGATTACCCGTGCCGTCTACGAATAATGGCGTCCAGTACCACAGTGCCAGGAAACCGTAGACACCGACGACGCTATATAGTCACGCGAGATCTCGCAGAGCATCAACAAAAAAGATTAGACAGACAGACAGACAATTTCAAACAATGTCAAATAACAGAACATGCATTTGTCCTGTCTAGGACAGTGGCGTAGCCAGGGGGTGGCACACCGGGCACGTGCCCCCCCCCCCCCCCTCCCCGAAATTTTTTTTCGTCATGACATACATAGCGAAAAATGGCCATTTCAAGGAGGTGCCCTCCCCGAAATCAAGGGGTGCCCCCCCCCCCCCCCCCCTCCCGAAAAAAAATTTCTGGCTACGCCCCTGGTCTAGGAGGCTGAAAAATGCTGAAGAATCGTTCAAAAAATGCCGCTCATAGGCCTGATGGCGTTCCAGACACTTTCAGACGTTGGGCAGCTCTCGATTTCACTGGGAACGTGAGCGATACGAATGGCTCGGACTAGTGGTCATTGAAAGAGAGTTTCTCTCCATCATACGTCTTGATAAAGTGCTGTAGACGTCCTGTAAAGGCCAGTCTTTCAGCCATACTTCAGGCCAGTCTTTCAGCCATACTTCAGGCGAAAAAACAGTAAGAAAAAAAAAACGGGGCAAATGAATCGCACCAGGCGTCAATAGCGCGGTCAGCGCGCTCTGTATTTTTCGCCGCGTTATTACGCGTTTCTCGGTAATGTGCCGATGACCCGTGCGGTACGATATGAGGGCAATCTTTCCGGCGATAATTACGAACACCGCGGACTTTCGCACTCACGAGAAAATCTCCCCCAGGCACACCATTCCGCGCAGACGTCGTATTAAGAGCTCTAGACACCGAAACAAATTAATGGCCGCGAAAACTTTCCTTTCGCCATTAATATTCCTTTTGCCAAAGTATCGAGCAGCGAAACGTTATTGTCCCGCGCGACCGCGGTTTTACGACGCACTAGCCCGGCGTCTGCAAATGAAAAAAAGAAAAAAAAACTATAATGAAAGATACGGCGGGTGCGGTTATTCCTTCATAATGAGATTTGTGGCAAATTTCTCATTTCGCGCCTCCGTTTCCTCCTCCTCTTTTTTTTTTTTTCGCCCCCGCGCTTTCTAGCGAAAGTCGTTATTACGGCAACCCAGTAAAACTCATCGCCAAGTTTCGTGTTCATTTCTGAGTTATTTTACTCTCAAAACGCACACGCGTTAACGTTCGCGCTGGCTGCTGCCGTTGTTGTCGACGATACGCCCGTGCAATGCGCGGGCATGCACGCACAATGCGCGCGCATAGGTGACGCCCGCAGGCTCTGGTGCCCGAACGCGCGCTCGTCACCATTGTTTTCGGGGAGAGTTAATAAAAGCTCGCGGCGCGCACTCATCGCCCCGGCAGCGTCCCGCATCGCTGCAGCGATTGCCTCCTCTCGCGCGAGTAAGGAAGCCTGCTGTGCGGCTCAAATCCTAGCACGCGCCGCCATCTTGGAACCCCCCTCTAACAAACGCACGACTCGGCTCATTAACGAAACGGTCCGGGGATGGTCGCTAGCGGAGGCGTATAAAAGGCCCCGTGCGCTTCGGTCGCATGCAGATTGGCGAGCCCAGAATACCCGGATGCTTTTTCCCGTTGAAAGCCTTCTTGGTGGGCTTGTGGCACCCCCTAGCGGCAGACTGGTGGGCGCCGCGCGCAAATGGACTGATCGAGTTGTTGCGTTGCGGCCACCTCCCTCCTCTATACGAAACGCCCTGGCTGTGCATTGTTCCCATTGTTTTGCTCCCAGTTAGTGTGTGCAAACGAAATTTACCGGAGGCGGCGCGTCTGCCGGTCACAATTACCCTGTGGATGTTGTTGTCTACTTCTCGCACGAAACATCCTCCATGGGTCGGGCTGTCTGCCGTCCCTGCAGCTTTCCTCGTAGGGAAAACAAATGCGGTCGGAAACGGAAAGCTGACAAAGCCTAGAGTGAGTTATAGGCCTGCTTCTCGCGTCAGTGTACGTCGCACACCGTTCAATCACCACTGTGTCATGCCCTGTAAGACCTAGCGCGTGGTAGCGCATCATGAACCCACAACGAATCACGGAATCATGATTCATGAACCCACAACGAAGTCTGGAATCATGTATGTCACAAGCGAAATGCAACAAATTAATCATGGCTTGACTTCTGCAGCCTTGTTGGTTTAAACATATTCTTACATTTAGAACAGACACTTATGAAGACAGTGACGGGGAGAAGGAAGACGCACAAGACCTGCATCCACTTCATTGTACAAACAGCTAATGCTGCAACAATGTCGATAGCTGGGGCAAGTTGGTACATGATTGTCGATAAGAAAAACAGCATTTACAATGTTTACAATGTTTACATTTAAAGCAAGACACAATGGACACAAAAAAAAGAAGGCTTCATCCTGTTGCCTTCTCTTTCTGTGTCCATTGTTCCAAGCTGGTTTTTTTTTTTTTTCATCTACAGTTATGTACCAACTTGCCAAACTAGCGACATTGTTGCAACATATTTCTTATCCCACAGGCAGCTATCTTGCGTTCATCCAGCTTCGTACTGTCACCTTCTTTTTATGTGTCCGTTGCTTCACGCTGGTTTCTTCAGCTAATGCTGCCTTAAGCAGTTACATAAGTGTTGACAAACAAGACATAAGTTCAGAGGGAAATGGTGGCTTGAATGAATGATGAGATTGCTAAACAGGGAATGTTGCTGGAACCACCATCTCGACAAGCCGACTTGTCTTGGTTACGGCTGCAAGTGCTTTACTTAGTAGCATTTTGATGAAAGCCTTGTTCATTCTCCCCAAATTTCAGTGGCGGAGGAGCACGAGAGTAAACAGAAAGGCTGAAAATGTATGCAGTGAAGTTCCTGTACAAACAGGTAGATATTGTAGTTGCCTTTACGGGTTTTGCCAAATTCAGGCAGTTAAGTGATGGTGATTAGGTTACTTTTCAATGTTGTATTTAATAGCAATTATTCAGTAATAAAGCTGCAGGCAGCACTGAAAAACATGCAACTTGTTTTCATGGAGACAAGATGCACAGTGATTGTTGTCCCATGTCACAAATTACATATGATTCTGTGTCAAGCTGATCACACAACCCGAAATCTCAATATGTTCCATTTAGTGCACTTTGCGTGCAGCTAAAAATGACCATGCAAGAGTTCTCTTGTTACAGGAATGTTCAGTGTCAGGGAAGTATTGCTATGCAACTTGGAAATTTCCTTGCCTTTTCCATCTCCAAATGCTCCATTTGCAATTGACCAAAGCGCTTGTTATACAGACCTCTTGGCAAACTTTTTGGCACCAGTAGTTTCTGCCAGTGCCATACTTTCGTGAATGTAACTGATGCTTCTATTCCATGCTTGTAAGAGCTGTAGTAAAAGTAGCTCTTTAATAAAGTATGCAGTTGCCCTTTGCATCTTGAGCCCACAAGGTAACCGACACCATTCATTCCACAGTATTTTGCAGCAAACATCAGTAAGCGGATGTGCTACTTGGTTGCACTTGATTGCAGAATTTGGCTTGGTTATTATTCGAGAGAGCGCCATCGTGCTTTTCATGTTCTTTGCATTCATGAAGAGTGAGTGCTTCCTTAACATAGTTATTAGTCAGAATAACCCCTTGAGCGGGAGTGGCTAGGTGTGTGTACGCAACTTGTTTAGTGTCAACTTGTGGCCAAAAGAGAGCAAGATACGTTGCTCATTGAATTGAACCTTCTGCATGGTTAATATGTCTCGACTTAACTTCAGTGAGCTGCGTATGACTGTAGCCGATCACTTTGGGAAAGGCACTACTATGTTCGACGAGTCGTTTGAGGTGCCGCGTTTTAGAACCACTGTCAAAAGTACTACTCTTTCTGTCTTGAAATCAGTGAAACCAAAGACTAATTGCACACACATTTGGAGCACACGATTTTATTCTTTTTATGTCAAAATAGAACACGGCTGACTTCAGAATAATGAAGTGTTTAATTGCATGCTATTTACAATTATTTCTGAAGCTCGCATAAAACAACACATTACTCATTTTTCTTTCTTGGAATGTAATATGGAGTGCCTTGGAATTATGGTATGTGAATTTGACACATACGTAGACAGTGCATCATAATTTGCACCTGAAGGGGATAAGCAGGGACATGCTTCTCCAGTCTACAAAGCACCAATAGCTCTGAAAAAAAATTAAATACTCGTACAAGCTACTGTTACGATGAAATGCACTGGATTTATTTGGACTTACATTTGTAAAGGCACATAGTATATGCGTGAAACAAAACAGTAATAATCATTTACCTCTGCCAATACCTAATTACGTAGACTACAGAAACATTTACACTGTTGCTGCCTTCTTGGAAAAGCTACTTTTCACTGATATATAAACACAGTTGTTTTGCACATTTTGAAATATACGCAGTTCACATAATCAACTGCTGCTCCTATTATGCATGCCAGACAAGTCATATCTAACAAATTTTTTTATTGTTTTTCCTTCCTCCATATACAGCTGCAGATGGTATCTCACTAGTCCCATTTGTAAAAGGTAAGAGTGCAGTGAAAAAGACGCAACCCAAGCTCCGTTGTTCCATTGCCTGACCAGAAAGTGTCTTTGTGTAGCCAGCTTCAAAGGAACTCGGTTGGCTGTCGATGGCACATTCTGCTGTAATTAGCAGATGACGAGACATCGAAAGAGGATCACCTGAAGCACTCTGTTCGATTAAAGTCCCCAGGGTGATAGGCATAGTGCTTTGCGAACATGCACTCCTCATTAGGCTGACTCAAGCTAATTGAGGTTTGGAGCTGATGTTACTGGTGGCTTGCATTGTCAGATAATGAGTGCTCTGTGATTCCACAGCCCCAATGGGTCCTGAAGGGTGGCAGTGTAAGGCTTGTGTCCCTTGGCAGTTTGGTGTAGTTTCATTTATAGGTGTGCGTTCATTTGTGTTCAAGCATTGGCAGTTCAATGCCTATATTAATTATTTATTGTCAATTGTTGAATTTGAATTTGTACAGCTATAGTTGCAACTCTAATCAAATTCAAACACTTCAGAAATAAAAACATCAAATTCTGAATTATACAAAATTATTGTGGGTGGCATCTGGAATTTTAAAAATACAACAATGAATTTATTTTGTGTACGTCTATATGCACAGCTACTTCGGCTTCCATACCACGACCCCTTGGGGAAACCGTGAAACTACACCATTGTTTGCTGGTGAATGAAGAGATTTCATTTTGGTAACAGACTGTGAAATAAACATTTCGGAGCGTCATTCTTCTATTAGTTTCACCTCCTTCTTGGCCCTGTGCCACACTGTGGGAGCTTTGAGCTGTTTAAATTCTTTCTTTGTTTTCTGGTATTGCTGTCTTCCATTCAAAATTTTTTTTCACTGCTACAATACTGACAGTTATCTCTGTTCCTCTGCAGTGCTGAAATCTCCTCCAATATATATCTTTTACGAGCATCGCTCATACCATTTCTTTATGAAGAGAAGTCTTACTTGAAGTTATAGATGAAACAAAGGTACTATACTATACACACAGTTGCCAACTCTTCCGAATTTCCCATAAGTTTTATGCATATTGGCTCATTCTATAATTTTACCAGCTAATAAACAGGACTCTGACTTGGGTGAGTTAATACTGCCTAAAAACAGTGCATTAAAAACGACTACTGAAGAAAGAGCAACACACACTGCAAGCACTGTGTCAAAATTTGAAAAATGCAGTTTGCAAAGCACTTTCTTATCCCATGAGTAGCTTCTCTTTGCTTTTTTTCCCCCCACCGGTATTCCACCGCACCTTCGGTAGCTGATGAAAAGACATGAGAAGGAGTACTTCTAGCAAGTTTATCCAAGGAGTGTAGCAATTGGGAAAGTCCCTTTGACTTAAACAGCGTATTGTCATTCAGTCTCTGATGCTCATACTACTAGTGCTTCTTTGCTGTGTTTGAAAGTAAGTCTTCATTCGTTAATAATCTCCATTTGTATCTCACAAAAGGTGTATTGTGAAAGCAGAGAAAAAGAAAGAAGCCACCCTTCCTCCGGCCCCTGTTGTATCTGCAGGATTTTCACAAGTCCACACAATGACAGGTATGTGAACCTTGACTGACTGCACACCCTTGAGCCAACCAAATATTTATATTCTCACCTGCGTCTTTTTCCCCTCCCCCCCCCCATACATTATGCGAAGCATTATGAATGCCATGGGTAACGGATAATGTGATTTTTTTTTCTTTTTTTTTTTTGCATTTAATCATGAACTTCCTTTTCCATATTCAAATACCAACCTGCTGTGTAACGAGGGGCATCAGCCAGCGTTCATAGCTTTGAGCAGCATTCTGTTATTGCTCACTCACTCTGCCCTATTCCAGCCATTTGTTAGTCTTTTTTTTTTTTCGCTCATTTTACCATGAGCTAATTAGATGCAACTGTTGTAAGATGTCTTAAGCTAACAAATCCAAGCGTACTTTCTCATATAACTACTGGAAGCAGCATGAAATACATTTCAATCTGAGTGTGCTGTTTGTGTTAAACACATTTGCTGCAGCACGCAGTAGTCAGGAGGCAAGCCTATTCATCATCGCTAACAGCTACATGAACACTTTACAACTGCAGCAAGTAAGTAAGTTGTTTATAGCTGGAACTTAGACTATATTTTCCATGGACCATTTCTAGCAATTGTTGACCCTATTTGTTGTGTGGCCTAATATTTAGAGGCTTAGACTTGTGTATGCAGGAATGCTTTGCTTTCATCATATAAGTGAAATGTTCAGAAGGTTTAGGGTAGAATTCTGTTCTGAAACCAAGTGACAATGCACTTGAGGGCTTCAGACCCTTACAAATTATGTAAAATACAGATAACTACCAGTCGCTTCCTGGATATGTCATCACATCTTAAAACTTTCTGTTACAGCTCTTAAGAAAGCTTGCTGAAAATTGTTCTGCCGAGAGTACGGCTGTATAGTGTAAACAGTTTTCACCTTGCACTACTTTAAAGCACTTCGTGTACATAGGTTTTTGCAAAGCAAATGTATCAGCACAATGCAAAATATACTGCTAAAGAAAACCATTAAAATGACAATGGCCTAGTTATGACGAATTAGACTGTCTAAAAACAAGAACTGGTGCTTCGGGGACAGCATGGTTTAAGAATCATAGTGAATCAGTACTCCAAGAAGCTTATGAAGAATGTTGAGCTTGCAACGAGAGCTAGTGCTTCACTCGTCTCCTCCTTTTGCTGGTCCATAAGAAAACATGGGGAGAAAAAAAAACTAGTAGGGAGCGTCACACGACAATCTTGAAGCCCAGCCATAAAAATTGAAACAGGAGCATGCTGGGAATTCTGACTGGGCCAAAAGCAACATTTTTTCAAGAAAAAGAGAGCAGAATGTGTGTAGCCATAAGTGCCACAAATAAATCCCAGTGTCCAGTGTACTGGACATGGTTTTCCCTTGCACTTACCATTTCCTTAATCTTTCTTTTTGCATGCTTTTCAATAGCCTCTTAACTAGAAAAGAACACCGAAAATTTTTTTCTACCCTACAGATAACCTGGAACTGTGAGGGATATATGTGAGAAATAATGCTGTAATAAATTGTTGTAAGTCAGCGCTGTGTGTGGGTTTCCATCCGGTGTCCCCGTCGTTACTTGCACTGTGTGTTTCACAATATCTATGAACATTCATATTCTTTCAGGGCATAGCATGTCAATATCTCCTTAAGGCTCGAATGATGATGCACTGTCTACTAATGTATCAAATTCACATTCCATAATTCCAAGGCACCCAATATTAGATTCCAAGAAAGAAAATGAAGTAATGTGCTCTTTTGTGTGAGTTTCTGTAATAATTTGCAATTAGCATGAAATTAAATATTTCATTATTCTGCAGTCAGTCATTTTCCATTTTGACATAGAAAGAATGAAATCATAGGCTCCAAATGTGTGTGCAATTAGTTCTCGGTTGCATTCACTTCGAGAATGTAAAAGTCGTACTTTTCATGTTGGTTGTGAAACGCGGCACGTCGAACAACCCGTCAAACGTCGTAGTGCCTTCGGCAAAGTGGTCGGCTACAGTCATACGCAGCTCACTGAGTTTAAGTCAAGACATATTGACTATGCAGGAGGTCAAATGCATCCAATGAACAATGTATCTTTCCTTTGGCCAGCAGTTGATGCAACTAATGTAACAAAGTTGCATACACAGACATAGCCACTGTCGCTGAAGGGAATATGCAGATTTGGCTTTAATAAAATACTGTTTTTACACAACAATGACAAATCTTTGAATAGGGAATATCTTTGAAGCAGATGTATTGAAAAGCAACCTGTGCAGTAGAGAGCATGTGTCACTGGTCATTTAACATGTTATTTGTTGCATTAAAGAACGTCAGACACCAAAATTCAAACCTCAAGATGTTTGTGTTGTTTGATTATCTTGTATATGTGGTAACTTCTCACCAATTGTTAGTGGTGAACATTGCCTTCAAGATATTTTAATTTGGTTTTAAAGTAAGTGCGAGTGTTCATCCGAGTTGGCAGCACCTCACGGACATCGACAGTGATTTGACATAGGTTGGGGTCTTGGTGTGACATTCCACGAGTAAAGCACATATTGTCGACATCTCACAAGATTTGCCGGAATGCACACAATACCATGACTAGCACCCGGCTAAGGCTATCGTTTCTCGCCCTCCTCACCCTGTTGGCGGGCCTACTCTCAAGGCTGGTCAGGCTGCTTACGCCAGGAATGCTTTTCTTTTGCCTGAGGGAACACACTCTGGACAGTTTAATGAATGCTTAAAAGACTTAACCCATACGGAAGCAACCACATCATTTCATTGTTCACCACACATGGGCCCCGATTTGACAACTGGGCTTACGTCACCAAAACTTCAGCGCACGTGATCTTAGGCGCTCCCTGTGGTAAGGCACTTGTTTATTATGATTTTCAGCGGGTGTTTCAAAGTGACGCTAAAATTGGTTTTGAATTAACGAGGCTAACATTAGTTACAATACGCTAGGGCATTTACGATTCAATTTCAGGACCAGAAACAAAGCTACAAATTACAGAAAAAAGTCACCAACAAAAGGTTTGCTGCCAGGGTTCCTTTATCTGCAAGCTGTATGTAGCAGTGTGAAGTTCACACTGTATCCTGTACCACAACCAAATGGAGGAATCCATAGCCTGTGGACTACAAACAAAAACGTGTGTATAATATATCCACTTTGATTCCCGATTTGTATTTCATTCTCAAAGCTTGTTTTAAGCTTCTCCTACAGGTTTCTAACTAAACTGAAAGCATTTAACAATATAATTGAAATTCAAGCAACCGCTTTAGGTTTTCAAGATTTCTGTTAGTGAATATTAGCCTGATCCAAAATGCTTGTTACCTGTTGCATGAGGGCAGGAAATCCAAAAAGGTTCATCGTCTGCCGGTCAATTAGTCTTGGGAACATCTGTAATGTGGGATCCAGTGCCAACTGCAGCGCAGTCGGAGTTGTAGCCGGTGTTGCAGCCGCCGCTGCTGCTGCTGCAGCCATGTGTGCACCCGTAAGTGATCCATCGGCTGTGGTTGATGCCATGTTGTAGTCTGTATTTGCCACCACTTCACCCTCCACAATTGGTCGTGACGGTATCACAAGGCCAAATAGTCTCACTTTCGAATGTGGCTTCGACACTTGAGCACAGTCAGTGCAGATTTGTTGCAGGGTTTTCAGTAGATTATGTGGTTGTTTCTGAATGATCAAAGGTATATTATATGCCTGCTAAAGAGCAAGGAATATCAGAACTCGTCAGTCTACCTTCAAGTTGCAGTTTGAGTGTATGCTTGTTTCAGAGCAGATTAGGATCATTAGGCTGTTGTAATTTTTCCAAATGAAAAATTCTTATATAACACAGTCAAAAGCTGCCAGTCCAACTTGATAAACAAACACCACAATCTTGTAGCCTAATAGCACCTTGCTTCCCAAGTATGCAGCAAGATGAACCGTGTGCGTCGTCCTTCTCAGAGCAGCTGCTCAGTCACAGACAATTGCCTATCAATCTAGCTAACCCTGTCAACAGCTTTTCTTGAGAGGCTCAGGTTCTTGCCTTCCAGGGAGTTTGTAACTGAAGTGCTCCTAAGCACACGTTCATTGGGCTGCTTGCAAGCTTACTTGCTGGACCTGTTAGGATCACTCTGATGGAAACACAATTCACGAGAGCACGAACTTCACTTGGATTGCAGACGCACTGGTGATGGGCTATTTGCACTAAATCTTGGAGAATAATTTGTCGAACCTTGCCTTCCACAATGCGCGGTTTCCTCGCTTTAATCTACGAATAAGTACCCACAGGCATCCACTTTGTACATTGGGTAGTGCAAAAACAAGCTTTCTTGCAGTTTCAGCTACAAAGAATGCTCTTCAGATGAACTTGGACAAGGGAACAAAAACTCGTTTTCTTTTCTGCCATCCATCTGCATATGACAATAAGCAAACTGGATGGGCACACACCACATGTGCATGGCATGCGATTCTTCCCTTTCCTTCAGCAGGTTTAGCTTGCAGCACGGTATTGTAGACGAAGCAAATTGCTGTTACGTGAGATACAGTAGGTTAGACTATCCGTGTTTCTTGATGGTACAAGAATCTGCGCAAGAATATCGCACGCAAGGGTTTTCCTTTACCTTACTTTTTGAACCAATACCACAGGCCTCCTACTCTTACTGCCACACTGTGTAACGATGATCACTTGACTACGATTGCGCAGTGCTCACAGTTCACTCTTCCACATCACACTGACACCATTCCATACCAGTCAGCTCGACTGAATTCCACAGGAAATTTCCTCGCAATCACTGGGCAGGGTGGTGTGTTTTGATAATACTGGTAACGCAGATAGAACGAGAGGTCAGATCACGTAAAACTGTGGGCTAATCCTCTTCGCTGTCGCAGCATGGGTTCTCCAGACGCACAACCGCAAATGCCGTTGATCAGTGGAAGCGACACAGTTTAAACGTTGAACGTGAGGCTCACAGGCAAAGCTTTTGACACAAACTCGGTTTCGTATTTAGCACACTCGACCGTCAACACACACAAGGTATACTAGCTTGAAAGAACACTCAGGGAACTGCTGATTGATGCCACTGAAGAGAGCCTTTGAACGGATCACGTAAAGCGGTTAGATTGGAGGCACAGAGACAGAAAGTCCTTAACTACTCGGTGAATCCCCGACCGTTCCAGACGAGCGAGTGGAATCACGAATCACCGCGATCTCAAATGCCCTCGGAGAGAATTGGCTCGCAAGGAATGCGCGGGCTCTTGGTCGTTGCAACGGTGGGTCGGCTATGGCAGCAGTGGGCCGAGATCTCGCGAGAGGAAGCTAGAAGGAACGAGCCGCGTTATTTCGGGCCCTTCTCTTCTGTCCAGTGGCCGCCGACGTCCAGCCGAGAGCAGATTAGGCAAAAACCCGCGAGCGCACACACAACACGATCCAGGAGCGTCCGTTAATCCAGGGCCTGGGCCAGACGGCGAATGTGAGCGCGGCGGCCTGCTCCCGTCGTGGCAGTAGGCTTATGCTAACGTCACTACGCAATCCGCTGGATGGGGGGCACCGTGAGTGTTCGCGAAGGAAGGAGCCGGAAAGGCAGCAAGGCAGACAAAAAAAGCGCGCCTTGCGAGATTTTTCCCTTTCCCTTCTTCGCCCCGTGGCTCAGCGAAAGAAAAAACCGTTTGGTTCGCGTCATGGGCTGGCTATGCTTCGCGGGGAGGGGACGACCCCCACCCCGCGTCAGCTCGGGGTTTCTATATCGGGAACCCCGCCGAGAGTCGGCCCCCGGTGGGTTCAAGGAAAGGAGGAGGAGAGGGTGTGTGTTAGCGTGTACGCGTTTATACGCTGGTGGCGGGATAGGCTAGGAACGAAGGCGATGGCGAATGGAAAAGCGCCACGAGAACGATTTACGAAGCACGCATCTCCAGCGGCGGCATTCGCCGTTTCTCTTGCGTCCCCTAGCTACGGTGCGAGCCACGGTGGCGCCGCCGCCATGATTTGGCCAATTTGGCCGCGCCGTGCGAGAGGGCGCTGCGTGCGCGCATGTGGTCGCGCCAGATGGCGCGAGCGTCGCGACTCGCGGTGGCCAGACGGCCGCCGCTACCTTGAGGAGGGAAGAAGTGAAAGTCGCATATCACCCCAAAAAAAAAAACTTCGTCATGCCTAAAGGCATAGGCGTGCGCACGAGGGGGGCAGAGGGGGCGGCCGCCCCCCCTAGTCACCTAAGAGAGGGGGGGCGCAAATTCTGCCCCATACATTGACTTAATAGGGAGGGGGGCGCTGCGATGAACCTTCGCCCTCCCCCTGCCCCCCCTGAACCCTGCGCACGCCTATGCCTAAAGGGCTGGAGCGCATGCGGCAGGCACTCCCAAATAATGTCGGGAAATTGCCACTGTTATTAAAGCGAGAAGTACACAACCACTGCATACTGCCAGTTCTAACATATGGGACTGAAACATGGAGAATAACAAAACTAGAGCAAAAGCTGAGGACCACGCAGCGTGCAATGGAATGTCCAAATGATAGGAATAACATTAAGAGATCGTAGGAACGGCAGAACGGGTAAGGGAACAAACAGGGGTTGCAGATGTCCTAGCTGACATCAAGCGAAAAGAATGACCCTGGACTGGCCACGCAATACGTGGAACAGACAAGCGGTGGACAGTAAGAGCAACAGAATGGTTACCAAGAGATGGGAGACGCAGTCGGGAAGGATGTATATAATTGGATAACATGTTCGATGTATATAATGATGAAAAGAAGTTCGCAAGGATAAAGTGGAATCAGCTCGCACAGGATAGGGTAAACTGAAGATCATTGGGAGAAGCCTTTGTTCTGCAGTGGACTAACACAGGCTGAGAAATGATGATGAAAGAAAAAAAAACGATTTCTTCCCGTACTAGTTAATTCCTCTATCACGGTACCAAGAACACCGCGATTGCAGCGAGAAAACGCTTGGTAAGCAAGGAAACGCGCGAATAGAAAGGGCGGGTGGCGACGCCACACTGAAGTTCCCGCATGAGTCGCCGTGACGTCATAGATTTTGACGGCGTCTACTATACATAACTTGCACTTGACGTCACAGACAAGTTCTCTGCGCTGGGTACCAGAAGATGGCGGCCTCTGTGACTTTCTACCGATGGTACCTGAAGATGGCGACCGCAGTGACGTACGTGCAAGTTATGTATAGGCCCACGTAGCTCCCAATCGGTAAAAATGGAGTAATTTGTCTTATGTGGCAGCCACTCAACATATCAAGTTCCAGGAAATTTAGTTGAAACCTCACCACCTTGGAATCTGGCGTCACCACCATGCATTTCAGCGGTAAATTTAAAAGTGATACTTTTTCCGTTGAGTTTCTTATGTTATAAGTAAACCGTGGTGGTGAAATTAACACCACCAGAGTTTTCAGAGTTAAATTTATCAGTCCAAAGTAACTTACTGTTTCACTTTAGTGTCCCTTTACTTTTTTTTTTTTTTTTTGACGTCACCATCATGGATTTCAGCGAAAAATTTAAGAGCGAAATTTTTTACGTTGATTTTCCTATGTATAAGTAAACCTATGGTGGTGAAATTAACAACACTAGAGTTGTCAGAGTAAAATTTATCACTCTAAGCTCACTTATTGTTTCACTTTAGTGCCTCTTTAAGCTTCTTTTCGATACATGGCGTAGGTGCATTTCGCCCCCCTCGTTCGTCGAAGCTGAAGGGCTGCCCGGTGGCCCGTGTGTTTTATCCTTGCCGGCAGTTTTATCTTTGCCGGCACTGCCGACGGTTCATTAGGCCTGCCCGGCGTGGGTGGAGACTATTTCAGGAATCTCCGGGTCACAGTCATGATGCCAGCGTGCGTGTCAGAATTTTGGGCAGGGGGTCATCACTCACGCCGTAAGGCCCAAATAATCGCAGCCGCCGGAGCAATAGCAGCGGTGCCTGCATGATTGAAGAGCTCGCCCGTTCACGCTTCCAGCGTCTTCACTGAGGACCGCACCTTCCCCCCTCCCCCCAATTATATTCAATTGCATGTCTGCATATTGCAGTGAACTAGATGTGTATATACACGCGCATTTAGTGAACTGTAGTGTATGTACACGCCCACATACAAACGCGCGCAAAAAACGTGTACATGAAAAGTGGTTGAATCACCCCAGCCCCTCCCCCCTCCCCCCCCTGAAAAAGTTAAGGTAGCTTCGCCCTAGTGGTGCCAAGCCTGGAGGAAGTGCGGAGCTGGGCAGTGTTTTTAGGGGCGAAGCTCCTTAGCCTGTCGGTCGCGCGTCCCTTGTATGTAGTAGCCACCTGCTGATGACGATGACGATCGCGATCGCATAGTGGGTACATGGAATGTACCCGCGTCATAACGATGACGCTGATGACGATCGCGATGCCATACAACACATGGCATCGCGATACCACATGGAATGTACCCACTATGCGTCATAACGATGACGCTGATGACGATGACGATCGCGATGCCATACAACACATTGCATCGCGATACCACATGGAATGTACCCACTATGCGTCATAACGATGACGCTGATGACGATGACGATCGCGATGCCATACAACACATGGCATCGCGATATGGTCTCACATGCATATCGTTTGGCCACATGCCACCAACCACCATCGCGTCTTTGATGATGTACCTCCGGAGCTTTTTGTTTCTCTTCGGTTTTCTCTTTCTTTTGCCTGTATTTCTTTCCTTTTCTCCTATAGCGTTTTTTTTTTCTCTTTTTTTCTGTTTTCTCGTTATTTTTATTTCCCTTCCTATTTTCTTTCCGTTCTTTCGCTCTCTCTTTCTATTTCTCGCTCGCTTCCTCTTTCAATTTTTATACGTGGTTTGTGTTGTCGTGTTTCCCTATAGCCATAGTAGTAATGTCCGCGCTTAACATCATCCTGAAGGCACTCGAAGAACTAGAGGAAGAAGACTTCTCTTTGGCGCTTGTGCGCGCTCAATATGCTACGGTTGGCTATGCTATATATCGCTGAAAGACACCCCCCCCCCCCCCCCCCAGTCAGCTAAAAGGGGGTGGGGGGAGGCTGCGACATCGCACAGTACACGGGTGCCTGGCATTTTCGCCTCCATCGAAATGCGACCGCCGCAGCGGGGATCGAACCCGCTACCTCCGGGTCAGCAGTCGAGCACCGTAACCACGGACATCCACAATAAACTCTTTTGTTGTTGACGTTGTGCGCGCAATCGTATCGGAAGATTCTAAAACAATCCGTAAGGTCCCCCAGACACTCGCTCGCGGTTTGCGCGATGCAGTGGTTATACTTGTAACGAGCCGGTTACATAAAAACAGAAAAAAAAAAAAAACAAGCGCGTGCGAATATTAGATGGAGGGCAACTGCGCATTTCCTTACCCGAACAAAATTCCCAAAGGCTTCGAAGAAAAACAAGAGTTGGAAATGGAGGAAGGTGCTGGGACATTTTCCTCCGTGCAGGTCAATAAACATGAAAATGAAGAGGGCAGCCGAGGAGCTTGGGCCGGAAACAAAAATACGGGCGGCCGCCATCCCCCAGAGGGCGCGAGGGTCGGTAGGGAACGTCCCCAAATATCGAGGAGTCGAGTCGGCTTCCTCAGAGGAAGTAACTTCATCCCTCGGATGTCTTTTCCTCTTCCTGTATTTGTGTTTTTGTGTCTTTGCTTTATAACGCGGAGGACGAGCGAGCAATCAAAACATGGAAACTGCAAGGGGCACAGCGCAGAAAGGGAAAAAATAAGGGAGGGGAAGGGAGGAGGGATGCATGAGCGAAAACAAGGACGGCCAATCGACCCGTTCCTTGGACGCGCGCGTGCGTGTGTATATATATATATATATATATATATATATATATATATATATATATATATAGAGAGAGAGAGAGAGAGAGAGAGAGACGATATATGCGTACATCGTCTCGGTGTGTGCGTGCGTGTTTCAGGAAATGAGGAAGCGCGTGGAATTGGTGGGTACCGCGTATGTATTCGCCAACCCAGTTTCCTCCTTCCCCTCCTCCCTTGCCTCCTCTCAATTTCGCTTAAGACTTTCGCTTTCCCAGGAAAAGCAACACCGGAATGTGTGTGTGCTCGTGGTTGTTTCGTCAGAACGGATAGACGGGCGAGTTGCTGTGCTTCCGTCTTGAACGAAATATAAACAGCGCGATCTAGACAGGGACGACAAACACGAAAGAAAATTAATGGAAGATTTTTTTCTTGTCACTGGAAGCAGCAGCGTAGCTAGGTTTTTTTTCTTCTTCTTTCTTTTTTTTTTTTTTTTTCCAGAGGGCGTTCAACTGTACATACGTGTTCGTGCGTGTGCTTCTATGTGTCCGTGTGTGTAGACACATGCAAAATTGAAAAGTTTTCCGGGTTGCGGGGGGGGGGGGGGGGGGGGTCAATTTTCCCCCCTACGGCTACGCCACTGAGTGTAATGCCTCAAGTGTATCTGTCAACCTTCGATATGCTTATCACAGGCAGAAGGATCATACCTAAGGGATGATAGGATCAAACATAAGGGATGATTTGCGCATTGTTCATGATCAGACATCCACTTACCTGTCTTGTTTTTTTTTTTCCGTTTTTTTTTATACCTTGCACAAGTGCGATGATTTTATGTTATCGCGCTTTCCTGGTTCCCATTTGTTCTTTTTCGATAAAAATAAAAATTTTATCTTACACCTACAGCGCCCAGAAGGAATAACACACAGATATACGACGCGGACACAGCGCCAACTTCCAACAAATTATCACTTGCTGGAAGTTAGCGCTGTGCAGGGCCGTAACTAAGGGGGGGGATGAGGGGGGTTCTGACACCCCCCCGAAATTTTTTCATGCTTTAACTTTTCGGGTGATACTAAAGTATTTACATGCTTCCACATCGACCACCAGTTGCCGATGTTAGCCTTTCTACACATAAACACCCCCCCGAAATAAATTCCTGGGTACGGCCCTGGCGCTGTGTCCGCTTCGTACCTGTCTTGTTCCTTTTGTACGCTGTATACGAGTACCAACGTGTCCAAGCTCACGTCCTTTCAAGTAAAAATTTGAGTTGCGAGTCGGCGCGCCCGTGTTTATCGTTCCTTGCTCGTCCTCGTCTTTCGCGCTGTTCATTTCGTTCAAGATGGAAGCTCATCGTTGCTGTTGTTGGGCGGGACAAGTTGCTGCAGCACTCGCTTGTCGGCACATCCGGGAACGTGAAAGAATAAGAAAATAAGGCTGCAAGAAATCTTGCAGGCAGCGGCGAGGATCTTTTTCAATATTTCACGGCTGACGCAAATGGTCGCACGAGTGAGTGTGCAGCGCCGCTGTCGCGAACGTGGCCGGAAATAAATAGGCCGCCGGGCTCGTCGGCATGTGTGTGTGTGCGTGTGTGTGCGTGCGTGCGTGTGTGTGTGTGTGTGTGTGTGTGTGTGCGTGCGTGCGTGTGCGTGCGTGCGTGCGCATGTGTGTGTGTGTGCGCGCCGCTGCGAATTGGCTGCGAGAACTGGAAAACTTCCTTTCTCAAACGTCCACTACGAGGACGCGTGGTGCACAGACAGAATGGGAATCCACGCTGTACTTGGATCTTGTTTATCTTGTTTTCTCAAGCCTTAAGTCTTATATATGGGCCTGTACTGTCTCGTATTTCCATCAGACCGCCCATATGTCGGCTCAGTGTGGCCAGCAAACGATATCGTATTACAGCTAGGGTCGTCCGCATCTAAAGTTATCACCTCACTAGTATTCATAACCTCATAGAAACTCGTGTTTAATGAATAATTCGGAAAATTATTGTTTATGCACGCCATGATTAATAGTCGTCATATAAGGGACGTTTTCTTCGTGAAGTAGAATAAACGCTGTAGTTTCGCCGGCTTGAGTACTAATAAGGTGTTCACCTTAGATGTGGTCGAGCCTGTACATCGGGTGTTTCATTTTATGCGAAACACTCAACAAAAAGCTCTACAGCCATGTTACACTCTATGTGACGCTTGAACGCGAAAGCCTGCTTCAGCCTTAGTAACGCATGCCAGCCTTCTTGCAAGACATAAGGAGGCGCACTGTCAGAGATACGCTATGAATCACCTCGACGCTCTTAGACGATTATGCTGCGACGAAGGGCTTACGTCGTAGCTCGATTTGTAGAGCATCAGACGCGTAGTTCGAAGGTTGCGGGTTCGGATCCCACCGACGGAAGGGGTTTTTCTTCCTCTTCAGCTAATTGCAATTTATGTCATAAGTACTACACTGCAGTTTTAAAAAATTAAGGCATCTTCGCACTATAGTTGTGCCAAGCCTGAAGGAAGTGCGGAGCTGGGCAGCCTTCTTTTGTTTCCCTTCAGTTTTCTCTTTTTTTATTTGTTCCTCTCTTTCTTTCTTGTTTTCTTTTTCCGTTTTTTTTTCTTTTTCTCTCGTTATTTCTACTTATTTATTCCTCTCTCTTTGTCTATATCTTTCTCTTTCGTGCTCTTTCTATTTTTCTTCGTATTTTTTCCCTTTATCTCTCTCTATTTCTCGCTTGCTTACCTTACCTTTTCTTATTTTATACGTGGTTTTGCCTGCGTTACGCCAAGCGACGACAGCCAGAGCCCCTAAAGTGCTCTGCACTTATCATCATCAAGGTGCTCGAAGAACCATAGAGGGAGAAGACTTCTTGGCGCGAGCGCGCGCTCAATATGCTACAGATTCATGGCTATGCTATTCGTGGTTTTGCCTGCGTTACGCCAAGTTATGTCAGCATACGATGACATTATACGACAGCCCCGGCCACTAAAGTGTTCCGCACTTAAAATAACAATGTCTCCTATACTTTCCATGGCTTAATTGTTAGTTGGTTTCATTCCGGTTGTGTGTCTAACAAAAAAAACAAACGAGTCCCTCGAACAATTCCTCTTCTTTCGTAAGCTCGCTTTAACGAAACTCTTTACCTCGTCAAAGTGCTTTTGAGCGCATCGATAAAGAAAGAAATGTGAAAACGCTCTAACGTAGCGCTCGAGGTATTCTAACCGACGGTCTGACGCATCGCGTGCTTCTATTATGCACCTGTCAGGGCCCCTGTATACGTATGACTACAACGCGACAGGAACACGCGTTAAATGCATGCCAAGTGTTGAAACGTTTGTGTTGGCGACGGCTGTCATTCGCGTTTATCAGCGTTTCCGCTTGGCGGCGCAGCATCCCAGCTTTTTTTTTTTTTCCCAGAACGGCCTTCTCAGTATTGTGGAATCGTTGCAACGCTTGGTCGATGGAAGTGTCAGACTCTGCACGTATAGGTCGGCATCTCCTTTCTTCTGTTCTTTCACTTCCCCCATCACTTTCCTAGTCGTGAATGGCTCACAATTGGGCATGTTGGTTCATTATCCTAGGTGTTGAATAGCGCAAACAGGACAGGGACTAAAGGGACAGTCCCTGTCCTGTTTGCGCTATTCCTTGTGAGCCGCGTTAAGAGGCCTGCAGAAGCTTGCTAAGGTTACAGACTGGGTGCGTTGGTATGGCGTTAACTGTGGTTTGGAAGCGCAAACAATCGACGGAACACAACAAAGGTTCACGCAGAATACAGAGCGCTGTAACAAACTAAAAGTTACCAAACTGCTGTTACGTAACCTTGTTACGTTGCGTAACTTTGTTAAGCTTGTTACGTAACTAACAGTTACGGCCTGCGGAAGGTAGTGCCACCTTTTCTTTTCCTGGCGCCGGTTACATATTATAACACGTGCCCCAATCTACTAATCCTCAACAAAATCCGCCCATTGCAGTGCCCGGAGACATGTCCGTGGTGTTGGGAGCGGTCATCTCTCGTCCACATAACGTGGACGTGTAGACTCGGGCCACCCGAAATTAACTCGCCCTCATTGTATAAGGAGAAGCCCATTTGAGAGAGGCAGTTCGAAGTCTGGCTTGCGAGCAAGGATCGGGAGTGCCAAGTTGCTCTGCTCCATCAGGCCCAGTGAGCCGCAAAGGCCAGTGGGGCCCTGGACTAGGGGACCCACCCACCTTCGCCTTGATTATCTCCAGTAAAATAAGTTTCTACTACTGCTACTACTACTACTACTGCCGATAGTCACTCCCTAATTCAGTACAACGCTGCGAGCGCCCCTTCTGGCGTTATTGCGCACAGTAAGGAGCTGGACTATACTCAACATCTGAATGGCTCGAAATTCTCTAATACGTTCCATCTTCTTCCTGGCTGTAACGCGGCAGCGAAAAATCTGCGCGTCTCGAAGAAAAGGACGGGCATGTTGATTGGGACTGTCGGACGATGAAGGCAATGTACTCTACCCAATTGAACCACGTCCGTGCAAAACAAAGCAAAAGTTAAGGGCAAGATGGAAGCTTGAACATACAAAAAAAAATGGAATCCTTGAACAGGGGTGTTCGCCGCAGTCGACGTATCGACAAGTAGGCTTGTCTTTCACCAGTACCTCAATGACGTCATTTCCGTGACGGAAATGACGTCAGTGAAACGCGAAAAAATAACTGAGTTGCCAGAAAACTATCATCATGATCGGCCTTCATATTCTGCTCGATCCCCGAACACGTGCGCCCCTGCTATCTTCATCGTCGCCATCTTCCGCTTCGCTCCCAAAACGCACGCCGATATGTCCGGCGTGGGATGCAATAAGTCTGGTGGGCGAGAGAACCAGTACAGAGAGGAAGAAAGGGAAGAAATAAAAAGATAGAAAGAGCGAGAACTAGAAAGATAGAGAAAGAAAAAAAATAGAAATAAGCAGACAAAAAAGACGTAACAAGAACTGAGCGATTAGAGAAAACGAAAGAGAGCAAGAAAGAAAGAGAAAACGAAACAGAAACAAAGAAACCCACCCAGCTCCGCACTTCCTTCAGGCTTGGCGCCACTAGTGCGAAGCTTCCTTACATACTTGCTTCACGGTATAATGCTTGGCGCGTATGTGCGTGTCACAGTGCCACGACAAGCTGTGATCATCTGTGTTTATAAAAGACATCGTGAGGCACTGCTTCAATTCAGACGCGCGTCTAAATTCGACAGCACCGAAATGCTTGGGCAAATAAGGCATGGCAGATACTGGTTGGATTGCACCGTACTATACGTGGTTGAACACGGTCGTGCATGCACGCGCCGACACGATTAACTGCGAGGCTATCAGTGGCGTAGCCAAGGGGGGGGGGGGGGTTGGGGGGGGTTCAAACCCCCCCCCCCCCCCGAAATTTTTCAATTTTGCTTGCGTATATATACACGCACACATACAAACACACGCACGAACATACATAATGTATGGTTGAACCCCCCCCCCCCCCCGAAAAAAATTTCTGGCTACGCCCCTGGAGGCTATGATGTACAGTCGCGCTCAATATGACTTGCAACACGGGAGCGCGTGGCCTCACGAGTTCAAAGATTGCGCATGGCTTCCACTAGCCCTTATTTCCATTACTAAACGCGTTTCTCTCACTTGGGCATGATCCCAAATAAGAAAATAATATTTAGTTGTTGAAATAAAAACAAGTTGAAGCCACGCGCAACCTTTGGACCCGTGAAGCCACGCGCTCCCGTGTTGCAAGTCATATTGAGCGCGCCTGTATACACCTTCCACAACGCTGACCGTGTTTAGCGAATGCCTCGCAAGGGCGGCAAATTCGTTAGGTTGTTTTCTGTCGCCGCGCGGAAAAAGATAACGGCTCGCTTTGTGTGCGCGTATGTACAAAGGGGAAATTCGGGACTCCAGTTTTCTGTAATGAAATAAGACACAGGGAAGGGGACCCCGCGAGATAAAAGCGCCGTCCTCAACGACACGGGGGTTTCGGATGGCCCGTCAAATGACATTTACGCGCGCACGTTGCTTACACGTGTATATATACGAGGCGTTCTCGTGTGCGCGGGCATCTTGTCTCACAAAAGAAGAAAGACGGCATGCAATGCCGGTCGAGAAATTCCCTTTGATGCCCCCCTTTATTCTCTCTGCCGCTTCAACGGCGC
The DNA here is from genome assembly GCA_030522465.1 of Rhipicephalus appendiculatus. NCBI lineage: Eukaryota > Metazoa > Arthropoda > Arachnida > Ixodida > Ixodidae > Rhipicephalus > Rhipicephalus appendiculatus. Next base: position 2,320 of record JALIZH010015822.1, on the reverse strand, counting down.
CTCCTTCCATTTTCCTCGAAAAGAATCTACGAAGCGGCAGCCGAAATTGACGCCGGCATTTCGCGTTCGCACACCGCCGGACGGGATCCCCCGTTGCGCGGACAAAATCCAAATAGCCCAGTGTCGTCGACTTTTTTTGCGGGTCTTGTATTTGTTGAAATGACGCGCGGACTGAACGCTCTCGCTGTGCAGTTGCTCTTTTTGGCGACTCGGCCTGCGGCGAATCCTGCAGACCTTCGCGACGCCATATATATATATATATATATATATATATATATATATATATATATATATATATATATATATATATATATATTCCTTATTTTCATCTGCCGCTTCAGGTTTCGCTCGATCGTCCTTCCGTTGTTGTGTGCGTCCCCTCTCCGTGCATTTTCGTTGTTTAAGCTTCGCTTGTGTGGGTTCTTCGTTTTGTTCGGTTCCGGTCGCGTCCACGATTTTTTTTTGTCTTCCTTTTTAAATCGGAGCACAGCAAACCCGTCCGCACCGTTTCCGCCTCGCCGCGTCCTCTCTGCTCATCGCCGCGCAAACGGCTTTTCCATCTCGCTTCTTAAGATTTATACTCCTCACGTCGTGTTTGGAGCGAAACAACGTCTGGGTTTGTTCGCTTTTCTTTTGTTTTCTTTTTTTTAACTTAATCGTGGCGTGAGCCATTCCCACATTGTTTACGCAGTAATATGTGCGGATTGTTTGTATTCGCGAACTCGATATTTAAATGCCGTTGTCTTCCTATAGGTCGTATGCACTGGACGTCATCCGCCAGGAGCGCTAGTGTCGGGGCCGCCATTTTGAAGGTCTGCGTTCTCGCCGCTGCACGCGAAAAGATGCAGCGTGCACGCTGCACGAGAAACGCCGCTGCACGCGCTGTGTCCGAGGTTCGTACGGCGACTTGGATGACCTCTGGAGCACCTCCTGTATGCACGCCGACGCACGGACAACGCGGGCGGCGCGTACGAACGGACCTTCAAAATGGCGATGGTGTCGCCACCTTGCGGATCAAGGCTCAGTGCATACCCCCTATACATCCTACTCGCCAAGATGGCTCGAGCGGCCATTTTGTACGTTCTTGTGTCTGACGTCATCGCAGCTAGTCATACTGCTGCGTGAGGTCATCAGAGTTTGCACTGTACCTCGACGTCACGCTAGTGTCGATGTCGGAAGGTGCGCCACACAAAAAATTGACTTTAATGTTCAAATTAAATGTCAGCATTTTCTGAGTTCCAGACTTGATGTGAGCCGCCTTCTGTACACAGGAGACTTGTCGGCGCGTACATTTAAAAACACTCGTGAATACTAATATGCTGGGTTTTACGTCCCAAAACCACGATATGACTGTGAGAGACGTCGGGGTGGAAGGCTGCGGAAAGTTCGACCATCCGGTGTTCTTTCACGTGCGCTGACATCGCACAGTATACAAGGGCCTCCAGCATGTCGCCTCCGTCGAAAATGCGACCGCCGCAGCCGGGATCGAACTCCCGCGACCTTCGGGTCAGCAACCGCGCACCGTAAATGCCACTGCGGCGGACGTATTCAAAGTGGAGCGCCCTCGCATGCGCACTGTTACCTTTCCCGCGTCATGCTTTTGCCATGCCGCTACAGATTGGAACAACCTGCCCCACCAAAATCGCCGCCATCACTTGCCCGTGTACGTTTACGGAGAGTGTCACTGCGCACTTTTCGCAGTGAAAGTGCAATGTTTAATTTTGTATTATTTTGGCATGTATGTATTTGTGCTGACTTACGTAACACTTTAGCCCGTGTATTTCTTCTGTATTTTTTTTCTTTTACGTGTTCACTTATGTATTATGCAAATTATGTTCTTTAGCGCATCTATTATTTTCTTTTTATTAATTATTTTTGCGTTCATTTATTTATTGTGCAAATTTTGTGGTAACGTATTCCCGCCCCTTATATAATACCCCTGTTCCAGGGGTCTTTAAGGTAATAAAGTGAAGTGAAATGAAGTAGGAAACTCCATGCCCCCCCCCCCCCCGCATTCCGAGGATCGCTATAAGACAAATAACTTTCACTGTCAGTGTATATACTCTCTGTTTGGAATCACACTGTAGCCGAATGAGCGTTCCTCTCTGCGATAAGAGTCTGCGGTCACCAACCCTGTTGGGCGCCCTCCTTTGACGGCGCATACCTCTCTCTGGCCGGATGGACAAAAAGAAAGAAAGAAAGAAAGAAAGAAAGAAAGAAAGAAAGAAAGAAAGAAAGAAAGAAAGAAAGAAAAGGCTGCGTAGAATAGAAGTCGAAAGAAGGAGGAGCATAGCCGGCGCTCTGCTGGAACGCAGTGGGG